>JAQQRN010000063.1:0-18284 GCA_028455555.1 Augochlorella aurata | reverse complement strand
GTGGCATGCGTGCATCGACTCGGCAAGCCTAAAATCTTTTTCAGTCTTTCTTCGCGCTGTATGGCGCGTAGAGCCTTTGTTCGGTCCTAGTTCAGAATTATAATGTTTACCTAGTAGACGCCATCACGCTGCTGAGCGGGACTTTCGGCGCCTGTTTACTCCTTGCGTAGTTTATTTTGCTTGAACACTGATTGTAACTAGAAATGCTTTCTTATGAATTAAAAACGAGTTATTTCGACTACTCATACTTTCTATGACCAAATTTTTAATTAGCATTGCACTTCTAATATTTCTATATAATCTTGCCATATCCGTTGCATTTTGTTAAAATCGAATAGCTTTTCGGGGACAAGATTAAATTGTAAATGTTTTGACAAATAGATCGTGGCAGATAAAGTGGCAGACATCTGTTTAAATATTTGCTTAGACAGTGGGGTATGTAATTAATTATAATAATGAGAAATAACTAACCGTGTGGAATGTGTCATCTTGAATATTTTCCGGCTGCGTGGCTTCGAACAGTTTCCGCGTGAATTCCGACACTATGTCCACTTGTCTCTCCTCGAAAATTTCGATTGTGCTCGAAATGCAATTCCACATTTGCGAAAGTGTGTCCACGACGTTCTTCTCTCCAGTGTAATTAAGTTTCCCAATTAGGAATAGCAGCGTTGTCTTGCGTATAGAAAAAAAAAAGAAAGTGACCGTGGCAAACTTGAAAGAGAAAGATATCATACCGGCGAGGTTCTGATCGATGCGGCTTATAACTCACAATACGTTTCCAATTTTGCACCGTGGGTTGTTGTTGTAGTTCCAGAAAAGCTCCGGGGATTTCGTTGAGCGCGCAGGCCAAACGTTTTTGCAGAAACGATTTCGTTTTCGTTGGCACAAAGCTCGTGACAGCATACCAGGATGGACTCTCGAGATCATCAAACTCCGTTAAAATAGAATGCCTCGTCTCTTCCGAGAGCAAACTGTACAATCTTCCAATCAAGTTCTCCAAAATGACAATTTCGAAGCTGTTGCTTCGTTCCATCAACGACGCGTAAACTTTCAATAAATATTTCACGTGACTGACGCATAGTTCCGAAGAGCTAACTCTGCAAATAAGTATATTACTGGTCGTATCAGAATCGTAGATAGTCGACGGTTCTATGAAAGTCTTTCCCATCAAAGGATATCCTATACGTTTACATACTGATAACTGAACAGTGGACCTTTATGCAAGCTCCTATTTCCATAGATCATTTTATAAAAATAAGAAAAAGGCAAACATCTATTTCGTACAGTAAATAGTTTCTCGTGGTTCAAATATAAGATAAATGTTATTGATTTTTGTTAACAAACGCGCTTTCTTTTATTTAAAAAATTCATAGATACCACAAATGCATAAAGATCCGCATTCTATTAATTACTATACGGTAAATACAGACATAAAGTAAGCAACGATATAAAATCAAAACTACTATGTAACTTTAAAGGTGCAGTTTTTTTTTTCTAATAATTTTTTTCTAATGTATGTGCTTCAGAATTTTCCTCAGAGATTTAAGCTACAGTAGTTAGTATTGTGGAATGATCCCTCATTCACCCTTGGCTCGATTATTACGTCATTGCTCTTCAGAAACAGAGACGTTCTGTTCGTTTACGATTTAGAGAACGACGAAATCTCAAACGGAGATCTATCCGCAAAGTTCGTTGTATACTTAGTTGTCGTGTTCTTGTAATTTTCGTCCAATTAAAAATCCTACTAATTTTCTTAAAAGCTCCGATGGTATCGTAATTACAAGATTTACTCAGGAGCTAATGGTGATAAAGAACGAACTTGGTCCACACAAACGTATGAACGTATATTTCTTTGGTGCATCTCTGTACTGCAATATGGATCATTTATCGAAACGGATGATAAATTATGATCGATAGCGATAAATGGTCGATAAAAATACTGTTCGATAGAATATACAAACCGTCCTATGAAACACCAAATGTCCGAGCTGAGAAGTGCACTCCAAAGTCGGTCGCTCAACAAATGCTTCAATAAAATTAGCTCGATAGCACAGAATCCATCCGGAGGAATCTGACTGATTAAACCACAAATCAGGACATGCGTGGTTTCATACAATGTGGCTAATCTTGGTCGTTCTCCAATTTCGTGGCCACCTGGCAACTTTATGTCTCCCGCACAAATATCTTCCTGTACTTTTAAAGGATTTCATAAGACAATATTCTTCGTTACACGTATGTATCTTGGGCAAACAATTACTTACAAGTATGTGTATTCAAACGTTACAGAAGAAATTAAAAAATAGTTCTAAAAAATTACAGTTTCATTACCAATATTTATTAGAATAATGAGAATTTATTTGTCACGTTTTACTTTTCGCTAATAATTACTAGACTACTTTTAATAATTTTCTGTATAAATGACCTATTGAGCCCTTTACAATATATAAATAACATAAATATATATAAACAAATCAAATAATTCTGTGTTTATTGCAGACAAACATTTAGGAATTTCTTCTTTTGGAAATCATTTTCACTAGTTGCAAATTCATTGTCTTATATTGATATGTATTCATACATATTTACTCATATACATCTACTCAATCTTCTCATAAATGTGTAAAATCTGTAGTAATTACTTACTGTCCGAAATGCTTGTTAACGCGACATCGATGATCGACTCTGCGCCCAGCGTCCATTCACAGTGCTGTTCGTAAGGGGTGTTCACTAATTTCCTCATAATACTAATAATCAACAAATGGTAACCGAGTTTGTCGAAGTTCGTTCGATGCTTGTACTCGAAGAAGATCTAAAAGTTCCGGGAATGATCATACGATCTTGAGAAACGAGAGACGAAATCTCATCTTTGAAAAGTGATATGAAACACATTATTACAAAAATACCTGCTTGAAGTCGGAGTGTTTGAAAGTGGTATTCAAGAATGGCTCTGTGCCTCTTGCAATGTGAGCATTTATTAAATCGATTATTTTAACTGAAATCTGGCACCTTCTCAGACAGGCAGGATTACATCTAACGACGAAGAATAGCACACGAATTATAAGCTAATAGAAGAGACAGTAAACAAATATTTGTCCAAGTCAAATACCTATGCATTTGCAAGATAAGCTCGACCACGCACAGGAGGGTTTCGTTGCTTATATTGGAATAATAGGCTGCAAGCAGTCTGTCCAAAATTTTTAATGAATGACCAGCTACCTTTATTTTCCTTTCGTCTGCGTTGTCAAGAGACTTCTGAATCGATGAACATGGATCATCAGAAAAAAATATCGTTAATATTTTTGTTATTACATTGTTTAATATCTTGTTAAAAAGTAGGACTACATTTTGCGAGATATGAATGAATGTTTAGAAAGTGGATTAATTGTTAAATTAACTGGCAATCAGATCCGATTGAAACGCTTAAACAAATAATACGATACGGCAAATGGAATTGAGGTAGAAAATATAGAAGAAAAATATATGCACTACTGTAAACGATTCTTTTCTTCATTAGAAGCATTTATTGCCTTCTTTAAACAGTTCCTAATGTTGTGCTACGCGATCATTCATCAGTTATAACTTACCTGGAGCAACAGAAGCATCGACGTCACGTCTTTCGCTAATTGTTCGAGATGTAACGTGATGTTTGTCGGATTCGCCCGTTTCACAACATGTTGGTGGGTAACTGCAAGCTTACCGAACATTTTCGACGTTTCAACGAACGTCTTCAGATCCAATGAATGCGCAATGCTGACCAGAGACCCAATTCTATCGATCACTGTGTTGTATACAGGAAGGGTAAAAATATGGTATAACAATATTTCAAGAAATATAAATTAAAATAAGTAACAGTTTGTTAACACGTTCGCTAGCAGCCGTCAGAGAAACAAATTAATTGCATGCAAACAATTACTTAATGAACGCCATGGTCAAAATACGCCAGTCATTTCAGATTTCACGTCGGAATCATTCGAACGTATCGTATAAAAACTTTCGAAGATATTTCTAAAATATTCACATTATGATAGGTAACCGTTTGCTATTTAAAAAAAGATAAATAAATAAAAGACAGATATTGCAAAGATCAAGATCGCGCGAATTTGTATACATGTGAATTATGCAGAAAACATATAACAATATCACAAAACAAATGTGAGTAGAATTTTTACATCTACTTTCATATGTTTTATCTATTCTTCATTGTGTTTTTTGTGCTACTGTTTCAAGAAAGGATCGCAATCGAGCGGTGTTTCATAATAGGTACGTTTACCTTATCTGAAATACAGAGCAGTAAAGACATTAGGACAATATATGAATATCGTGACATTATCTTCAATTTGTTAAAACTATTAAAATACATTACTATTTGTTACCCTGGTTCATGCAATTGGTAAAGAAAATGTTTAGTTCGCATAAAGGTTCGCGGTCTATTTACGACCGACAATTATTTGGCGTTACCTCTGCACAGGGTGACGTTATCGATGCGGGGCCCAGAATGTTATGGGAACGGATAAAATGGTCGTATCGCGCACACGAAAATAATAATACGCGATAAGGATAAAAATGGCTCGGGTTAAAGAATCGTTAAGATGTAATAGGATCGCTCACCTTTCACTAGCAGCTCCGTTTCCGATTCCGTATCCGTGTCGAAAACGATTACACCTTCCAAAGTGGCCAGGAATAGGTTCAAGATCGTTTTCGCCTTACGAAAGAGATTCGTTAATTTTTCCGATACGCCCTCGAACAAAGTTCCGTACAATTTCGTGCTGCAAAGAAAATTCCCCTTTTCTGTCACGTAGGAAGATATCGATTCACTCGGTCTAGTCAAATTAAGAATCTCTCTTAGGAGGCTCACAGTATTTTTACACACGGCGTATCGACTCGTGTCATTCGTTTCATGAGCAATAGATTTGCATAGAACGCGTATCACAAATATATCGATAACTGGATATGCATATCAACGAGTCGGATTCGTCAGAAATATTACGTCATCCACTAAACGCAGAAGCATAGAATTATTACATCGCAACTTTAATGCACAGATTTCGAATTTACTTTACATACACAGTTACTGACAAAAGTTGAGAAACGTCATGTATCGTTAATATTTGAGTAAAATTTGATGTTTTAATAAATATACGTATCATCGGATTAAAAATACGTATTATAGTGAAGCATATATTACATTGATTAGATTACAATATTGTTTTATAACTAATGTTGATAATTAAAGACGGCTCTCTAATTGTATCGAAAAAATGATCTTGGTCTAAACGAATTGTTTCCATCGCGTTCCTATTGCAGCCTATTGTAATCTAATTGTGACACACAGGATAATGAATCTGTTGTTCCAGCAATTAAGCATTTGTGCATACATGTAATATTCACCTCGCACGACAGTGTTCGAAGACCAGTTTAATTGTAGCAGATGCGTCCTCCAATAAAAATTTCAAATTGATCGCAGACATTCTCTGCAGTTTCGAAGCTCGTTCGATGGACTTTTCCCACACAGTTAACAGGTCATGAGAAATGGATAATTGTCGCTTTATATTGTCCAAAGCATCTCCGTCGGAGTTTATCAATTCACCAATTCGTTCGAGCGCCTTAGAAAAAAAGAAATCAATATAAGTTTACATTATTATACTAACGTCGTTCCCATGTTGTTGGAATAACAGTAGCAACTATTGTAATACTTAAGCAACATTGAAACAATACAGAGGCAAAATGAAATAATCAGAAATCGCATCATAAAATAGTTAAAATGAAGAAATGAACTCCAACAAAACATTTCACTAAACATTGTGAATGATAGCACTGTTATAAATAGCTTGCGGTGTTTGATGCAAAATAAAAATTGTTTGCATGGTTTGCAAAGAGTAGAAACTAAATAGAAAGTGCTTTTTTTTCTTTAATAATTTTATTGGGTTCAAAATAATACATTGATATTGTTAAGTTCTTTTTACTATTTTACTATTTTAAATCTGAATTATTCAATTTTGCCATGAGTGGATAATATCCGCAGTCCAGTTACAACATTAACTTCCAATAAAATTTACTCGAAAACTACCTGAGACAATAGACGGTGCGCGATGGGAAGCGTTTCTTGGAATATTTTTTCTTCCAATGAACTGTCTGGACAAGAGGACAGGCATTCTTGTAGCATCTGTTGCAGGAGTTCTCCGTCGAATATCTGGCTAAAATTTTCCAACGCATCGTATTCATTATTTCGTTAAGAAAACGTCATACAACTGAAGCCATATTAATAGAACTTTAATGTTCAAACAGTATATCGGAAGAAATGATTGAAAAGGATATTTTTATCTTCGACGAGTAATCTGCAGCTTCATCAACTGTTTCGTTGTCGGAAAACGAGTCTTCAAGCAAAGAGGCGAATGAACTTTCGCTGTCCATTTCCTGTAAATATTTGTAATTTATAGGTCAATATTAACGTGAAATAATTAAATTGTTACAGGAAATATGAATCTACCATTATTCTTTACAGAGAAATTGATTGAAAAAAGAAATTTCTTCTTCTTCTATCGATTGGTTTCTTCTATCAATTTACAATGTTTTGTTATGTTTTTGTTTAAATATTACTAAAAATGTAACAGTTACTTCGAGGAACTTTTAATATAATTACGATATCATTAATCGAACATAATTATTCGCACCGTCGTGTATGTAAAAAAAGAAACTGATACCGCTAGACTTTGATTATTTCTTGAAGACAGAGTTAGGCAACAGAAAGTAGTATAATATTTATTTACAGTTTTATATATTATACAAATGTGGAAGTTCATGGAGTTCATCTATTATTATTAAAAGAAACGGTATAACTTACAGGTTGATCGATTGAAAGTTTACAGTAGGAAACTGTTTCATGCCGATAGAATGACCTACAAATACAATTTTTTGTTCATACTACTGATCAAACACAGTTCATCTGGCTTGCTTAGAATTCTTAGAAGTAACGTCCACAAAAACCAAACCGTGCGCGAGGCGACAGCTTATGCAAGTAAACAAGCCTTACGCAATCAATCGGAGTGAATTTTCAAATGAATGTGAGAGCTATTATTTTTACAGAGTGCATTTACTCAATGCTATACATTGTATTCGTCACAATATTACATGTCTGCAAGTGTTGATAACATAGACACGCAGTAATGAAATTTTTGATAAGGTTTATTGTTCGATCGTAGTTATACTTATCTCGATGGAATCAACCTTGGAGTAATTGTGTTGTATTATATTGTATAACAAAATGTATTCAACGACATATGTAGGCGCTTTTGAACAAAAAAATATCACAATGCATCAAGTCTATTTTTCATAAATAACAAACAACAATACTGTTCAATAAATGCAGTACATTAGAAAACCAGTTTTAGATGTAAGGCTGGGGCAGCTAAAGTATAAATATGCATAAATGAAATAAAAAGAAATGAGAATTAAATTTTTCAGAGAATTAACATTTGACATTCATTATTCTAGTTGTTAATTGCGTCTGGAAGTTGTATATTTAAAAGTAAATGTTATTGCTTATTCTATGTTAATAAGACTGCATATAGAAAGCCTCATGTACGTTTCTATCTTATCTCAGTTTAAAAATGAAAAAAGATTAAAGGCAGAATCGAATACGGAAGAAATTGCAAATATACAATATTTGCAAGAGCAATATTTGCAATATAATATCATACTTGCAAGTAAAATATGACTCCAACGTGTAATTTGTTACTTATGTATTTAAAATAAAATTAAATTGTATATCATGTATTAATTGTATTAATTGTATATAATGTAAATATACAGCCATAGAGACAGAATTCTCTTCACATCCTGTGTATGATCTCATTCAGAGAAATATCGTTTACAGCTTTTGGGTGATTTCTGCCCAGTCGTGTGTCGGTCGTTACGAAGAGCATTGTATTTGAATCGGGGACGAATTAGTCATGCAACGTGGTTTTCGTGAAGCCCGACAAATGATTCGAGTGCGCTGGAATCGAGGATTCTAGCATCGCATAGATGGGGTGAAGTAATTTCTAAGCCCGTTTCTCGTGTCACAAACAAATCGACCGTCTAGCAATCGGCCCGATCGCGGAACGAGGCCTCGAAAAATTTTTGGCAAGCCACAGAGTTTGAAGTTTCTTGTCCCGATCGAGCACGATAGACAACCGTTTCTCCCGAAACCGGGGCAGGGATGGGCAAACTCTCCCATCAAATCATAAAACTGCAAAGGTAATCCTCCCAACACGCAGAAATTGCCGTCTAATCGTGAAACTAATTTTACCAACCTCGGAAAATATGTAATCTACTTCTCTGTTACATGCACTGCAGTTCACGTCACGAAAAGTGGTCTTATGTATTTTTGTAAAAAACATTATGGAACAGATTCGTCAAGACATTAGAAGCCTAATGCTAAAATATTATTAAAAGGAGAGAGACATATTTATCTGACTTACGTTTCTTACAAGCGAGATGGCATAAACATCCTCACTCTCGTGATAACGATATGAAATATGCGAAAAGAGCATAAACAGAAATTTTTCTCAATCAGAAATATGTTAAAATGAACGACAGCATAAACTAATGCAGTAAACCGATAATCTGAAAGTAAACGATAAAATTGTTTTCGATTAAAATTGAAAAAAAATATGTAATTATTTTGTAACGTACAATACCTTTATTAACAGGTCAATTGACAGGAGAATGGTCGTGAAAGGTGAACCGAATTGGAACAACTTATTATTATATTAACGTGGTCGCATTAGCTGCGAAATCATTAGTGGCCCTACGTCTTGTGATTAATTATACCATAATTAACATGTGACTTAGGTATTAGAATATAATTAACATTCACATTGACGTTAGTAACTATAATAGAAAACTATAACAACTGAACGACAACAAAAATAAAGCTATAATCGGAACAACTTGTTTCATAGCATAATAGTAAATAGAAAAGGTAAGCTTTATTATAGCAAATATTTTCGTAACCCTGTAGATCCTCGTAGATTGTGCCAGGTTTGGCTTACTGAATAGATTATAATAAAAATTAATTTCCGAGATTGATAAAACAATTATGATACAAAAATGAATAGATCAGATACAAAACAATGAAGACATTTAAAGAATTTTAGAATACTATTTAATATCTTTCACTAAATAAAATGATTCAGGGAGAAAAGAAACGTTTATGTAGTTTATATATCTTGCACTTAATGCAAACAATTTTTATTTTGTACAAGAACTCGCCTGAATTACGTCCGAATTGCAAGTTACTTTTAAAGTAACTTATAATTTATAATACATATTTGTCCAAAGGAGAGAAATATACAGTAGTGAAATATTTAAAGATTTTATAGTATTCGAGAAAATTAAGTGTTAAATGAAATCTTATTGTACATGTATTTATAAATAAAGGGAAAATTTAATTGAAAAAATCCTTCCAGTATTTTTTATCTCTGACGTTAGCGAAGTAAATCTTGGAAGATTTTATTGTATTATATATTTATGTTTGCTCAGGTACCATGATTCATAAGATAACTTTGTCCTACTCTTTATCAATTATTTCTACTTGGTAGATACGATTACTATGAACAATTTGTTTTGCAGTATCTCAATGATAACGCTATTTGTAGTTACAGCAAACAACGTAACCTGTATATGGTGATCTTTTTAAAAAGAGTATTTATTATTATTAAATGTTGCATGTCATTTTAATGATGTCAATTGACGAACATGCCGCAACAAATAAAAAGTTATTTAACATCAAATTAAGTATAAATTGATGAGTTTGCATTAATACAATCTATTTTTAAGCGAACGTCTAGATGCACTGAGTATCTATCATTTTTTTTTAACAATTGGTATATACATATATATTTTATATATTTGTATAAGTGCATTTTTCATATTCTAGCTTTAACAATTTAATTACTCACTGCAAATTGTAACTTTCGTTAGCACTTGCTCCAATAATATAATTTATCCAATCATTTCCCATGAAAGCCTTCGTAACTTCTCATCGCAATTCTTCATTATTTTTATAATTGTAAATAGATCATGCGACCGTAGTAGATTTAGCGTTAATATTGTTGGTCACACTTCGTTTAGAATTCATATTTCATTTAGAAATCAGTATTATGTATATGTTACAGTGAGCCACGATAATTTATACGCGTGCTGAAAAGATCACCGAAATCGGTTGACGTTTTTCTGAGCTACGAAAAAAGTTAAGAAACACAATGTTCTTATCCTCCTTGTCGCTCTAACCAATCGCAATTTTTCAAAAATTTATTTGTCTCACTATGAATGTCCCAAGACTCTTGAAAATTGTAGTGGTGCTATAGTTATGATCCGCAGTGTAGGCCCAAACAGAGACACATCGATGGATCGAATGGACAAGTTACCCACCGGTTTCCCGGAGCCGGCACGTCGAAGTCACCGATAAGAGGGCAATTAAGGCTGGAAGCGCTAATGGGCGGGCTCTCTTAATTTTCGGTAGTTCGACGTGGCCGAGTTCCGGGGCGAAAGTTTCCCCGTTTAAATCCTCGCCGGGTTCGCCTGAGAGTGACTCTGCGCGGACGAAGGAACGAGCAAGAAAGAGACGAACGAGAGAAGCGGATTCGAATAATCGGCGATGCCATGGTAACACCGGACAACAAGCTGTCAGATGATAGGTAAAGTTTTGATCAATAATACCTGGTGACTGCCAGCTGAATTCGAATTCGACCCCCGAATGACATGTTTTTGCGAAAGCGAACACCTTCGTTCGAGCTTGAAACACGCACGTCACGCCTCCGAGGCGATATCGAGCGTGTTTCTTTTCGCGGTTCGATCTCACGAGAAGCCGACGGCTAGAAGAAATTACGAGGAAAATAGAAATCCGATTCGTTAACGAGAAACTTGTCCGTGTCTCTAACAGACGAAAATTTTCTTAATTCCTCTCCATTCAGCTGTAAAAACTTCGACGACTAGGAACTTCGGTAAATATTTACTTCACTGGCCTTTTTTCACAGTTCATTTGTTCCGGTGTCTTAAAAAGAACCCTTTATTTTATCACTAAAACAAGGAATCGATCGAGGGATCTCGTACTGTTCTTTATTTTTTAACACGTTCAACGCCACGTCACCCAAATATGGGTGACGCTAGTTTTTAAACAATTTTGAAAATTCATTTTCATTTTAATATATCCGAACAAACTACATTTGACTAGGACGTTTCGAATGCGAAAGAGTTCTAATTCCATCCCCTATGATCAATTTTAACTTTCTAATTTCGCTTTAATTAATTAAATTGCTTTGATTTTGTGAAAATTTTGGTGGTCGATTTTGGGCGACGAACGTGTTAAAACAAAAACGTGAAATTTAAAAATTCCAAGCAATTTTGCGGAACGACTAATAGCCATCTAATAATAATTTTTTGTTCGTAGTACCGTGGGAGTTACCGATGTCCGACGAAGTCGAGATTACTAATTTGATTTTTCAATTTGTCAATATTACCATCGTTATTAAAACGGTGTGAAAACCTCCAGTAAGATGAATGCGTCACACATGAGAGTATACGCATTAAGTTGTATGTTGCAAATAATATTTCACCATAATATGAAACTCATAATATGTACCTCGTGAAGGCCAGATCATGTAAAATTAACACGGTAAAGTTAACTAGAATCATCTACAAGTCGAAGTTTATCTTTACAAGAGAATTAACGGTTGGTTTTGCGATCGTAGATTGTTTATTTCGTTATAAGTTGGAACTTTATCCCTTACTCGAAACCTCTGCAGCTCGAAGATTTTTTCCCTCCCTTTGAGGTGTGAATTGTATCGAGGCTTCATGGCGGATCATAATGTTGATATTGGACACCGTCTTCGGCCAATAGCCGATTACCACCTGCGATCATAGGTGGGACAGCGGACTGCAGCAGAAGTGGGAATGTAAACAAAACGTGCCTTCTTTTGTCGAACGCCCGGCACATGTATATATGTATATATGTATACAATGTTCCAGTTGAAATGTAAAGATTCAATAAATGTTGGTATTTCCCACGCCATTTCAGCTTTTGTACATATACTATCACAAATATTTGATGATTTATGTACGTGACACACTGAATGTTACTAGGTTCTTCGAAATATAAAAGAGTTAAGCTACTATTTCCCAAGGTAAATTTAAGCTTTCTAGTTCCGATTTCATTAATTAAATAACTTTGATGTTGTGGGAATTTTAGATGATGATATTTGGCATTTAACATGTTAAGCCTTCAAGTCGATTAAAATTTTATTCATAATACCCATTTTCATGCGCCATTTTACAAAAATTATAATTGAAGAAAAGTTTCTTCGTCCAACTAAAAGATTACTCCTACAAATAAAATAAAAATGCTGTTATACCTTGTTAATTTATACGTTTTCTTGCATTTTAAAAATCCTCGCATGCCATAAATACATAAAGATCCACAGTTCAATCATTACATATCATATTCATCGTGACCTATACACATATCAATATCTCAGACATAAATAAGGCGTCTGTATTATTCAAAGGTTTGTCAAACATATGTATATCCATATAAAATAACTTGATCATTTTGAATATTTCATTGTTTTCGGCAATATCAAAAAGTGTCAAAGGGAAACAGCATATGGTTTTCTAGTCATGATATAATAGCTGAGATCAAGACCTATCGAATGACTGATGATACTGTGACCTTACAGGCCATGTTAGAGATATCCAGATGAAAAGATGAAAATTGAACTTCAAAACATAGATTCATTAATCCTTTAACGCAAAAGTATTTTCATCTATACGCATCATTCTACAGTTCTCAATCAATTTTCATGATCACCAATTAAATTGCATAGTTACAATTTTATTGCACAGACACGTGTATATACTCATCACTAGACAAAACTCTGAAGACATTAGAAGAATTAACAAATACTGTTATATCATTTTTAATGCATTAAAACGCTCGAAAGAAGAAATACACTTTTATTCGGCTTCTGTTTCTTAGAATTAATTTAGACAATTTTATTTATGATATAGTAAAAAATATATTTTTTATAATATAGTAAAGTGTCTTCCTCTACGATGGTCTCGAAATCAAAAACAAGATCGTCATTATAAAGTCAGACATTTCATTCGTAACAACCTAATGCATCGTTAGGTGTACCTTAACTATAATTTCGCATCGCGTTCCTTTTCGCAATGGCTCAGAAGAATTACAATGGCTATTTCGAGTTATTTTCACTGTTACTTTCACTCCCCGTTACTTTCGATTCCGGCCTGCTTGCGATAGTGTAAGTGAGTGGGTTCGATTACCCTATCGGCGAGCTTACTTCGAATGTACGTACATAGAAAGACGAAAGTAACGATATAGACGATAGAACAGTGGTAGTATCGGACGTCGTTCAAATTAAAGGGAGCAATACATCGTTCAACTACCCCACTCGCTGAGTGAGGGTGGAAGTAACGGCGTGTTGGTGGCTGACAGTACGCACGAGCACCGATTGTTAGTAGTAGGGACGTAACACGATGGTGGATCGGTGAAATGGCAGTGGTGGTGAACGATCGTGTCAGAGGGCAATGGATGAAGTTAGTCAGTCGGCGTTCGCTCGCGCCGCCACCGCGATGGAAGTTCATCCGTCGTGCCTTTGTTTCTGGAGTCCTCTCTGTTAATCGCAAACTAGTCGAGTAAGTATCAACCCCTAATTCATATGTCGAGTATAATCCACCTCTGGCCGACCTTATTAAGTAAACAGACCGAATCAAACCCTTCGACACTTTATTTACTTCGTTTTCTATATTACTGCAGCTTTTCTTCAAAGATTTCGATTTTTAAAAAGTACATTTTTGTCGCGCAACTGATGGAGATGAATGTTAAAATCATGCCGATCTTTACGATCATTGGACTGCGAATCTTTATGCAAAATAAACATTGCCTGCATCTGTTGCATGAAACGAAAATCACTTAACACTATCTAACGGCAGTTTTCTAATAGTGTTTTCCGAGTGAGAGAATTTTTTCTACATTAATTATTATGGACTAATTATTTCAGAAATAATGATTTAGCTTCTCTGACTCATAATTCAGTCGTTGAAAAGCCTATTAACAGGCTTTTGGTAAGTGTTAAGAACTTTTACCTATCCTCAATCATTTTTACAAACTGGAATCGTTGGCTTGATAGACTTCGATTATTTAAATTCTCCTAGCTTGAAATTGCTCTTACTCGTTTTTGTCAGTAAACGCATAAAATTCGCAGTCTGATGATTGTTTTATAAGTTAGTGGTTAGTTTTGATAGACGACACTGTTTCGCCAATCTCTTCAGTTTGCTTTGAATTTAGAAACGCAGGGAAGGGGTTGAGGTTGTTTTGGTTATACTCTCCGATGTTATCAATGATTGGCAGAAATAACATTGATACAGAATGTAGTCTTCGTGGACCCATTTGAGAATCGGAATGTCAGGACCCGGAAAATCGGCGAGACCAATCCGGCAATTGTCTTTGCAACCGCTTGCCCCCCGCCGTCAGCAGATCAGGAGACAACGGTCCGCAGAGGATGAGAAATCTTTGCAGATCTGTGCCGGTCCACTTCCACGTGGGAAACATGGTTCCGGTAAACTTGGTTTCGAGAGACCAAAGGTATGATTAATAATTGGACTGCGCATTTGTGCATTCCTGAGAAAAATGTATGTGTAAAAAAGTACTAACTACAACAATAACATAATCAATATTAAGAATTAAGGATTGTACGAACACTCTTGTCGTGATAAATTATTATAATCCTATACATTTTATTTTATAACAAATTACTTAGCAATGTTATTCATTTTTGCTTATTATAAACGTTACTGTCTTTATTTCGATGTACCAAGTATACGGATAGTTTTGTCCGTCACTGTATTTGCAACTGAAAACAACATGGTACCCAGCACGTACGCTGCGAACATAAAAATCTACAGTCTAATCGTCCCATAAAACTTTGATTTACGGCTGTGCTTTAGGTGCGCGTGGCCTGGAGCGAAAATCGCCGAAAGAATGAGAAAGAGCTCGAACAAGTGGAAGTGGTGGCTCGTCAGATCCCTGGACGAACCAGGCCAGGGACTGGAAAGTCCAGGGGCTACGTCGGCATCGAGAAGCCGCCTATCCTCTGCTCCAGACAGGAATTGGCGGAAAGGTTGCGACTAGCTTGGAAGCATCGCGAGGAGAACAAAACCAACATCAATATTTTCTTGGCTCATGGCACCGTAGAGGACAGATGCGACTCGGAGATGTCCAGTCACGCGTCCGTTACCACCCCATCGTCAACGTTGGGGGGAAGTAATGGCGATCAAACGAAAATGCTTTCTTCCGACAACTGTAGCGTTATACGAAATGGACAAACTCGGCGATTGGAATCTCGGACAAGCTGCGATGACATCTGCGGCAGGAAGGGAGGCGAGAATGTAATGGTCAAATCGGACACGGTTATGATCAAAGATAGCGATGCGTCGGTGAATAAAGGTGAAGAAGAGCCATCGGATCTTATGAATTTTCATCGCGAGATGCGGAAGGTTACGGTGGGAGGAGATTCGGAAGTTGCGAAGACGGAAGGATCAGGGGAGAGTGATGCTAGAGGAAGGCGGGAGAATGTAAGTAAATTAATGTAATGCAGTAGTCTCTCGATAACTGACAAAAATACCTCCACGATAACTGCCAGGCTTAGAATATCGGCGAGACTCGCGCTAATGCAAGCAAAACAAAGCATTGTAACTTTTTTCATTTTTGATTCTTTTTTGTGAAACTCTCACCATCGTATTCGCCTAATTCCTCTGATTAAGCTGACTCCAAACACAATACAATTATGATTATAGTTAATGATTTGGTTAATAATTCTAGTTAGAAATAGATTTTTATTTGAGTTAGAATTTGTATATCATGGAAGAGTTAATAGTTTAGATCTTTAGTAAAACATATTATTGAAGTAAATTATAATAATTTTGCACTCGTTCACTTCATGATATTACATTAACAAAATGTAGCAACCATTTCTGCTAATTTCGATCTAGCTCTTCTGAAGTACTCCTCTATAAGGAATTCAAAATTAAGAAATAATTTGGGATATTTCAACAACGACGATTCAAAATAAAAATACTACTAATAATCAAATGATATAATATAATAACTGAAAGTTAAATAAAAATCAATTCTTTAGTCTTCATATTTTTATATTTCAGCTATTCATTTTTTCCAATAAATGCATAAAATCCACAGTCTAATGATAATAGTTAGAACTTTATTATGAGATTGCTTTAATTAACAGTAATTCGTATAGATATAATACGTATAGATCACAACTTCTTTACTTAATGCACTACGTGGCGAAGTATTCGACAATCTAGGTTTCAAGCAATATATAGAATATTGATGTTTTATTTTTAACTTAACAAAACTGCAACAAGTTCGATTTCCAAATTAAAGAAATCTTCTCGCAGTCAATCTATATTCCTTGAAAGGCGCAATTATAAAGTTTCTTTCAACTATACGATGAAATTTAATTGACTTGTTTGAACAAGTTTGACATTCTAAGGAGTCTTAATATAAACTTTCGTCCAAAAATATCCGTATACCTAGGGAATTTATATAAATTGCTTATTTATTGCTTATTTTCGAAAAATAATGTTTATCGAACGTGTAGTGCATTATTTAGTTCAGTTCAGTTGATCGTAGAAGAAATGATGTTGCAATAATTTATTTAAACATATTTAATCTAGATATATTATTTCTAGACTGTGGAGATTCATGCAAAAGAGAAATGTTATGCGTCGATTGCAAGAATCAGAAATTGCACAAAAATGTATTCCTTTTGCTGGAAGTTTTAATGCATTGAAAAGTATACAAAAATGTTCTTAAATTCTTCTGAAGTTTGAACTTTTTTCCTTGTTTCTCGTTTTATAAATTACGAATTAGCATCGAAGTTAATGTATTAAATGTTTCGCTATGTTTTCATCGCATGAACTAACAGATTACCACTCTCATCTGAGCCGTTGAAAACAAGAGTGGCGTAAGTCAAAACAGTTAATTTGTGGACAATGAAGCATGAATTAAAAGTTCTGTAAAATGCAATAACCTACAAAACGATCACATATTTTTTACAGTGATCCACTTTCAAGCATTAATTCAAGATAATGAAACGAGATCGAGTAAAATATTAAATTACATATAATGTAATAATATTAAATCAAATTAAAGTTTTGTATTAAACGGCTGATATGTTCTCTGTTCGTTGAAGCTAACATCAGGGAACTCGAACATCGACGATTGTGCTTCCAACCCCGCCAACGTCAAGAAGAAAACATCGCTTTCCACCGACTTTTCCTCAACATTACCATCGATTAAAATCGAGACTTCGCCGGCAACTGGTGCAAAAATATCGAAGAACGATCTGTCGTCTGCGAAGCAAAAACGGGCTATATTTCACAGTGGTGCAAACAGAGCGTTCCTCGATCCGATAAGAACCGAGTACAAATGGAGTTCGATGATAGAGAAAGTTATGCCAACCGTTAAAACCGAAAAAGATACACCGATTCCGAGTCAAGAAGCATCGGATGATTGCCGAACGGGTGAAATTGTAATTTCGACTGATGCACCAGAGAAAATTGTGACACCGAAGGTCACAGCAGAGACAAGCTCAACGATTGAAAAAACTGCTTGTGCTAAAATCGAAAATAAAGATCCATTGGTAGACGATAAAGTATTACAGAAAACACGCGATGATAATAAGATGGTCTTTTCAATAATTAGAAGAACAGCGGATACGACAGTGGAAGACAAAGACGGCGCCATTACCGGGAGAGAGACGTTAAGCAGGCAAACGTCAGAAGCTAGATGCAGCTCGGTGAACGAAAAACATTCGGTACCGAGAAAAATGGAATGTCAGAAGATTGACCAAAAGCCAAGAAGAACCAGCTCGGCTCCGCCGCAAAGGCACTTGGGAAATCTTTCGAACAATCGAGTACAGGTGAACATCGTGATCGACACACCGAGCTCGTTAATTTCGGGGAAGCACAGCAACGATAAGGAGAAGATAGGCATAGACAATAAAGATAACACATCGGAAGGAGTCGATGCAACTGCGACAAAGGTATAAATTGTTCTACGAAGTCTGCTCTCCAGAATTATTTTTATCGATGTTCACGCTGATAAAATAGAAATAAATGCTTCTACTTGTTTTCGAGTAATCAGTATTTTTTATAAATCGAAAATCAGCAAAATGTTATCTGTGATGACGTCGTTCAGTTAT
>JAQQRN010000049.1:6118-25722 GCA_028455555.1 Augochlorella aurata | reverse complement strand
CCCTCTCTGCTCTCGTTCGCTGTCGCGCTAGCGGCGGTATCGATGTCGCGACATTTATCAAGACCGCCGCGGAATCAGATTTATTCCGACGAAACGGCACTCGGGACAGAAAGAATAGGAAATTTGTTTCCCCGCGTTCCGATTCGCCCGCGAACCCGTCGCGTTTCTGTAATTGTGAGATTGAAGCGTCTGTGCACGGGGCTCGCATAAATCGCGCCTAAGCGAGTTGTCATATTTTGTAATAGCTGTAAAGGAAAACCGTTTTTATGTTTACAGTGTTTCAACGAAATCCATTAGTCTTCTAATGAATTAAAATTAAGGAAATTTTAAAGAAATTTTAGAATTCTATATCATGTTACACGCTCTGTCAGTCACCGGTGACTGACGCGGTCTAAAAGGAAAGTCTAGTGTCCGCCACCGATGGCGGACGTGGCGCTCAACCTGTTAATCGCTGTCTGTCTCGGTGTAGTTTAACCCATTGAACTCGCATGGCGAGTGTGACTCGACGTCAGTTTTCATCTCGAGAACTCCTTTGTCGAATCCTACTTGACATTTTTTCACGTCCTCTTATCGATCACCTTATCGACTGCAATTTCGACTCGTCTCAATCAATTTAATGGAGATTCTGATACAGATACTGAAATGTATCTCGTGGTAGGTATAATCGAGAGAGGTAGCTTTCTGACAGTGATGGGGATAACAAGTTTAGTAATAATCAAACTGCGAACGTAATACCAGACCCACTAATGATGTAACACACGATGATAGTTACATTTATGATTACAATTTTGCTATGGAACGTTCATTATTTCAAGCTCTTTTTCATCGAAGAATTGACAAATAAAATTCTTGTCAATAATTAAAAAATAATTTCGGAAAGAGTGATGACGCTATTTTCACTTTGGAATAATTGGAAAGATATCACTGTAGCTGAAATAAACACGTTTCGGGGAGTGATAATGAATATGGGAATTGTAATATTATCAGATTTACAGTCATATTGGTCTCGAGCTTTCAACGGAAGAATTTCATTCTTTGCTAAAATTTTGAAAAGGGAAAGGATCTTCCAAATTGTTGGGTCTCTTTATTTAGAAACAATTTCGACATTAGATCGAAGCATAAAAAAAAATAAAGTAAAATATGAAGAAAAATAAGATAAGAAGTAAACTATGAGATTGGGAAAAACAGAAGGATTGTGCAGGTTACTCAAACAGAAAAATATCTGGAGGAAGAAGAGAAACCAATTTTTTAATGTAACGTGCGAACGAAAAGCAGAATTGCATCCTGGTAATTGTTTCCAAAGATGTCATGCTCTTGAAAATTACAAATTCAAATAAAACGGGTATTTAATTGCATTTAATTTTTATTTATTCAAATTGCCTTATTTTACAGTTAACAACAAATATAAATCGAAACAAAGTCAGAAAAATATATTTAAATAATAAGTCGAATTTAAAAAATTGTCAACAATAAATAACAATGAAAGAGCTGTCCTTTAAAGTAAATTTCAAATAAAACGCTTAAAACAGTTGGGGGTTGCTCGTGACAAAATTGAAAAATAGTTCGGAGCGCGAAGGGTTAAACGTCAAAGAAACGCGTGGGACGTCGATGTGCGAGGATAAAAGCGACGCACGTGGCGTTCGACGTTGAATCAGGCTGATTCAAAGGAGTCGGGATTGCAGTTGACGAACAGTTATTTTAGTTTAATCGTTCGGACGATTTCTTCGCGTTTCATTCGCTCTTTCGATAAGCAGTTTGACAAAGCGTTTTGCACTGGTTGGACAGTGTGTTTAACGGGAAGCGAGCGATTCCTGATAAAAATACGAGTCCGGAGTCAGGAATGCTTGTTCGCGAGCCCGGCGTGCATTCGGATTCGATTCTCTCGAAGACAAAGCCCCGTGTGGAAAGTATTACGCGGGAAGATATATCTTGCCCCCTGCACAAGGATTTATGGGACAGATCGTATTCAAAAGGATGAAGTCTGTCAACGCAGAAATGATCTTGTTTTATGATGCATTGCTTTAGGTTCGCGTCGCGTCTCCGCAGAGCCGTGTCTTTTCACGCGATCCGGACACGGCTGCACGGGACACCTTCCCGTAAACATACCGCGATGAAACTAAGAGTCGCGCTCGTTCGCGTCGAATTTCACCGAGACAATCGCGCGATTTCTAGGCCCTGTCGACCAATCTCTCTTGCAGCAAGCTCTCGCTCGTGGACGAGAGAAGTTCTCGCAGTTACGGGAAAGCTTTCGCCGAAAAACAGAAAGCTGTTCCCGCAGCTGCAAAAATTAGCGAAGTTCGACGGGCCGAGACAACGGCTCGCCTCCGAGAGGCCATCGATCACTTTTTCCCCGCGAAAGATTCCGAAGTTTCGAAATTAGACGCGGCAAAGACAGTTTGGAGAGAGCCCGGGCATCCGCGATGCCCGCAACGGCCATTCAAAAACGCATCAATCTCAATTTGCGAAGATAGCGGCGAGTTGGTCAGCTTGCCTCGCGGCGGAACAAATCAATTGTCGGCGGTTGTAGCGCGCGGGAAAAACACGCTGGCACTTACCCATCTATCAGCGGCACGTCCCTGAGAATCCTGCGAGCCGCCGCGAGCCGATCGCCAGCGTGGGCAGCGAGCAGGATCCTCGTCAGTAGCTGACCAAGGACCATCACGCCCACCACCATCCTCATCCTCCGCCTCGCTGGACCCGCAGCTCCTTCTTACTAATGTCCTCATGCCATCACCGTCGACCGACCGGCTCGCCCGCAGGATATCTCCCCGGCAGCGATTCCACAATTTCCTGTCAGTCCGGTCCCGGCCCCCGTCCCTTTTCCACTGGACACGTTAGCCTTCTCGCGCGCGTTCACTCTCCGCGGATCGCTGTCATTCTCGCGCGCTCCCTCCGGCCGTGAAATATCGTCCGCCGAGCACACCGGCGAAATTTTCAATCGTCCTCGATCCCCGTGAGACCGGCCACAATCTACCGGATCGGATCCAGTTCACCGATCACCGGCCTCCCGCTCCGTCGATCCTTGCCTCCTTCCCTCGAGCATTTCTCTCCCCACCTGGCTCGGAACCTCCGAACAATCTCCACCCGACACTCGCCTGTCTTCGGGAGCCCGGCTAGGTCAGCCCAGCAGCCATCGGTCCTCGCCTTCCACCGATACCGAGACCTCGATTTCCTCGGATCTTTTATCTGGCCCGCGCATCCACCACTCGGCACCAACACACTAACTTCCGCGTTCAGAATTCCACCGTCGATCCGCCGATCCCCCGATCCGACCTCCGGCTACGCACTTTTCGGAGCCTCGCGAATTAGCCGCGAACTTGGACGACTCGGTCGAGAAACGCCAAGGGGATTTGGCTGCTCGGGCAATCCGGATCAGCCGGGCAGGCTGATCCTCGTCGAGCAAGGTCCCGTGTCACGGCCGGGAACAGAGGACGTTGATCCTCGGAAGCCACCGAGTGCCACTCTCGGGCTGGGCCGTCTTTTCCAGGCTTCTTTGATCGGCCGAGCTGGCCCGAGTGTTCGCGGGAAATCGAGCCGTTCCCGCGGAAACACTCGGCGGACTGTTTGCTAATTACGGGAGCCGCTCGGGCCGGCTCTGTCCGAGTTATTTGGCCCGCGAACCCGCCTCGTTATCTTGCCGGCAGACCGCTCGCGATCCTCTCGCCGGGGTTTTACGTCGGTAAGCGGGCGTCGTTGGACGTTCCAGCCGGAAGATTAATTAGCGGCCGCGTCGGGAGACAAACGACGGCGGAGAGGAGAAAGAGAGAGGAAGGCGGGGGTGTGCGAGCTGGAAGCCGAGCGGGTCGAGCGTGAAAAGCCCGTTTCGCTCGATCGTATCCTTTTCGGCGGAGCCGGATCGGTGTTCCAGGTCAGTCGTTGATGTACGAGCCTTGTGCCCTTTAGCGTCCGCGCGCCGAGCCGCGATCTCGCCGCAACTTCTTCATCTGCGAGCCAAGCGCGACGATCTGCTCGCGTCGGTGATGCTTCATGGTCCCAGCGCTGTGTATCGGTACGCGGCCGAGCCGAATCGAGCCGATTCGAGCCGAGCCGTCGGCGCGTCGCGTATCCGGCCGCTCGTAAATCTGTCCCGATTAATTCGGCACTCGATTAAGTCTGCCGATTAATTACGCGGTCCATTCGGTGGAACGGATTCCTCTTGCGCTCTGGTCCGGCGACGCCAGGACCGGAATGATGGATCGAGCAATCCGGTGCCCGAGCACTCTCTCCCACGACTCCTCTCTCGCCTCCTTTTTTTCGCGCGTCCGCACCGAGCCACGCGGCCCGAACAGTTCTCGCGAAGTTTCGGTGAAGTTTCAGCGAAGGCTCGCCGCGGCGCGACTCGCCGCCTGCAATTGGAACGGAGGATTCGGTCAGAGAGCGGTTCTCCAGGAATGCAATCGCGCTAGGCCGGGGCGCGTTCTTTCGCCGCGCACACCCGATTAACAATTGAACGGCGCCGGCGAACGCGCGCGCGCCCGTTAACGTCGGCTGCGACTAATGAGTCGGCCTGTTCATAATTATCGGCAGACACGGTCCCGCGTCCGTGCGCCGCTTATCGCCCCGATACACGGTATTTATCCGCCTGCCGATGATTAATTAGCGCTAACGACGTTAACGATCACGCCCTTTGATCCTCGCCGACAGGACGTCCGGCGGGACCCTCGCCGACCGCTCGCGGAGCCGTGAATAAAACCGGCCGATCATCCGCGAGTTTCCGAGCGATCTCCGCCGGCGATAAGCGGGCTCTGCGAGTCGCGAGGTTACGTCGAGCTGCCCTCGTTCGCCGGTGCGATCCGATCGGCGGAGCGACGGTGGAACGACGCGCGAGCCGTCGGTGGCCGCGGCTCGCTCGCCGTTTCACCGCCGGGAATCCTTGATTCGACGCGGATTCGCGGGCCGCCGTTTTCTCGGTCCACTGGAAACGGCCGAGAGAAGTTCGCGGAGAACCGAGGGCACAGAGCCGCGCGCCGAGAAATTTGGCCCGCGTGGCGGCGGGAGTACGCGCGCGAACTTCCAACTTTCCGGCCTCGGCGGAGTCGGCTCTGCGGAGAGGAGAGCCGCGGCTGCGGAGGATTACCGGCGGAAGAATCGGTGCGGAAGAGCAGGCGGAACACGGTCGCCTAGGAAGGCGACTCGCGATTCGAGCGCGCGCCACGCGGAACGGGCGGTTTCCGCTCGCGGAAACACGTCGCGGCGTCCGGCAGGGTGTTTCCACGGTGGCGGAGTCGCGCAACCCCGAGCACTGGTTGTTCGCGGTCCGGAGTTGAAGACCCGACTGATGGAAACGTACGCAGAAACTCGGTATAGCCGAGGGCGCAGGCGCCTCTCCTCTCCGCGATCTTCCTCGGTTCCAGCGGGTGCCGCGCGCCTCTGTTGCTCGCCCGGCTATCTGCGACGTCCTCTTCCGGAGCCGAGCCGAGCATCCCCTTCGACGCCGCGTACTCCGATCTCCACCCAAGGTCCTCCTCTGCGTCCGACCGAGCCTCCGCGACACCACGCAACTTTTTCGGATCGGCTCCCTGGACACGACTTCGGCGAATCAGCCGAGCCGCGGTTGCCCGGATTTAGCTATTCTTCTCGCGAGTCTCTCGGCTCGGGTCCTCTTCCGGGCGGATCCTCCTTGTCTGGATGCTCCGTGCTTCTCCTCCACCTCCGGAGGTTGTTAGTTGCTGCGCAGGCTTTTGTATGATCAACTTTTACGAGCTAATTTCGGGGCAGGTTCTCGAGGCTTCTTCCTCAATTTCGGAAGTTTGTTTTGCTTTGGGGAAACGAGTTTTGGACTTGAGTGCGTTGCTGATTATTTGCTACTGTGGCCGACGACTGGAGGCGCGTAGACATTTTGCGTTTGCGACGTTGGGTGCACCTATAGGCCACTTATGCGCTTATTTCATTTACAGATGGCACAGAGAGGGCATTTGTGATGTCTTGAGGACGTCCTGTGTTACAAATTGAGACGTATTTTAAACGTCCTTTAAAATCGTGTATTGAATTTTCTATGACTATCGAGATCTGATCACCTACACTCATGTAAATAAATAGACTGCATTGTTCCTTCAACACGAACTGTTTATTTTGGAAATGGGTTCAGTCCATGCATTTTAAAATCCAGATTTTTAAGGATTTGCGTTTTAATACATTTAAAAATATTGGCAACTGATAACACGGTAGCATAATGTTTTTGTGTTTCCAAGGTTTATTGCGTAAATATTAAAACAGCTGCCTCGACGTTTTTGGAGAATGCACTTTGCCCACTTTCAAAATAAACGGCTCATGTATTGCATGCGTGCGGCCGCTTCGAAAAATGAAATATCGTTGATGGAACAATAAACCTCCATTCTGACTTGCAAGGTTATAAGTTCGGCATGAAACATTGCCTTCTGCAGAACAGTGACTACGATCCATGGGATTACTTCCAACCTTCGAGTTTTTGAATACATTATTCTACTACCCTAAGTCAGATAGAAGTGACATTGTGGGGTTGCGAGCGACTCGCAATAAAATCTTGATAATCAAAATATTATTTATAATTTTCGTATGATCCTATTCACATTTTTTAAGGCGCTTCTATAGTTGCATATATTAGAATAAAAATTAATTAATAGAATAACAAGCGTCAGTCACGTTCTCGGTAGTTTTAGCGTCAAGTACACGCTGCCGGAGTTGAGAACAAAAGGAGATGTCCGACGAGGTAACAAAGGTTTTCTCTAACCCTCCATACTCCGAATGTTTCATACGACTGGGAGAAGCAATAAAACAAAATATTTCCAAAACTATAAAAAATAAAATTGCGTTTGAAAACAGCAAATCGATACATGAAGTCGGAGTAACATGGAGCCACAAAGGGAGAAAATTACGTGTCGCCTCTTCCGTCTTACAACTCCGCAGTCCATCATCCTAGATCGGCGTCACCTCGGAACGACCTTGAACTCGGACCTCTGGAATCCAGCAAAAATCCATCCGAGCACTATAGCAGCAACTTCGAGCATCGTTTCCGGCAATCCATCGAAATTCTTTCGCCTCCCTCGACTCTCGGACCTCCGTATCTGAAAAACTCTCGGACTCGGTTCTCCGGTCTTTCTCTTACCTCGAATCCTCCGCTTGTCTCCCCGATTCGCCGATGGAAAGTTTCGATACCCTATCGAGGGTAGACTCCGGTGGAAGCGTTCTCCTCGCGGAGATCTCGGGTCGCGAGGAAAACTTTCATTTCCATGGCCGGTCCAGGTAGCCGGCCGGTCTCGAGTCGATCGTAAAGCGCGATAGCCTGGTCGCAGTCGACGGAACTCGATTAAATCTCGACGGAGAAGGTTGCGTGGCGTCGCCGGCCGATCGTCGCCGTACGGTTCGTCAAAGTTTTTCCCGGCAGTCCTCCGGACCGCTCCGAGGGGAACGCACGGCCAGCCGAAAACCCCTGGAACGAAGCGGCCGAGATGTTTGAAGAGGACGGACGTAATTCCGCAGGGTAATAGACAGATCCGGTCGACGGGGACAGGAGAGGGACAGGGAAGAGACAAGGGAAGGGACAAGGGGAGGGACAGAGAAGGAGACAGGGGGAGAGACAGTGCTCCTGGAAGGCTGGTATCGCGCCTCGGCGATCGAGAGCCACCTTTGATTCCAGCCCGCCAGGATTAATCTTTCTCTATCCGCCAGGAGAGGCTTCTCCCAGCGCTGCTCATCCCTTCCTGACCCTGTTCCCGCCGCGCCGCGTCGAGACACCGGGACGTTCGCATTCGTCTCGTCCACGGTCTAATGCAAATTCCGAAAACGCTCTAGACCGACCGCCATAAATCAGGTTAACGTTTTCCACGTTTGCTCGGATACGGTGGCCCGTGTGTTTCGCACACTGTCGCCTGCCAACCCTCGTCCTCTATCCTCGCGCGCCACCGCGCCCCTTCTGATCCACAGTCTGATTATGATGACGGTGTGCCCGACGAAATTGCGGTTCGCCCGTTAAACGCTGCGGTCCAATCTCAATTTCTAATTCTATTTCGAGAAGCGGACTTGGATTTCTGCGACTCGGCTCTCGAACGTCCCGCGTCCTCCGCTAATTGGCTGCTTTCATGGCCATCTTTTTGTACTCTTGTCGGAACGGTAACGTCCTGGAAGAGATTCTGCGGGAATGACGGCCGGAGAGAGTCTAATTCAAGGCAACACCCTTAGTCTCGAAGAAACAGTGAGTATTATGTAAGGATTCGGCGACCATGGCATATGCGGGTTGCAGTATAAATAGCCAATAATCATCACTTTTCACGCATGACGAGTATACTCGTCATGAAATGCTGCCACTTCTCCGTGACGTGTATACTCGTCAAACGCAACTGAATAAATATAAAATAATATAAAAGAATATATAATAAATACATAACATATTATAGGGAATCTGTAAGGGTTCGGCGACCATGGCCCATGCGGGTCGTAGTAGGGTACCGTGTCTTAGAAAGGGGCGCAGTTTATGATTACGGTGCGGACGCGACTACAGGCTATTTTTTGAGATTTAGCGGAATTTTCTGTTTCATAATGATTTCTCAGGGACTCCGTATTTTAGCTAAAGGTCTCGATGGCCGTTGACGCACCGTGAAACATCTGCAAACCGAATGCGAGATGTCAAGGGCCTTAGGTAGGCAACGAGAGCTCAAGGCGAGGGTACCTCGACAAATTGACCAGTCTCCCTCACCTTGTCGCCTCTCGAAGGGTGTGCGTTAGTTTTTAAGGATTGCGATTGGTTTCTGGAAGTAACCGCCTACGATACCGTCTAGAATATAATATTTTTTATAGTATAATAATACAATATTAGTCAATATTATTATTACCTTTTTTGTTATTGTTATAAATGGTATAGAATATAAGAACGCGGTTGAAGAAGCAACGGGGTTGTCGTTGCAGCGCGAACGAATGCTTATATCGAATAAACGTCTTTTTAAAATCCGAATATTTATTGTTTTTCCGGACATCCTTACAATTAGGATAAGAATCCAAACGTTTGAGGAACCGCAGCGGGCACGCCGAGATTACGATCGCAGAGGATGCATATAGAACGGATGCATCTCGCATCTCGTCTTGTTCTCGCCATAATCGAGTGTCGGCGTCCTCCGCGAGCCGGTTCCATTGGACCGGAGCCAGTCTCCGCGGCGCTAAAATTGCGTCCGCTCGGCAGCGCCAAATTGACCGAGGTCCGAGGTGAAAACCAGCGATTCGGGAAACGTGAAAAATCGCCCGTTTCCGGTCCAGCCCCGGCGCCTCGCTCTCCCGCCCCATCGAGATCGCCATTAGAGACGGCGAGTTTGAAAATTTCGCATACGCGGCCCCCTAATGAGTCGTCGCACGCCAAATCGCCCCCCGTCAACCTCTTGAACCGCTCCGGAAAAATGGGGAAACTTTAGCCTGTCCTCCGAGGAGAAATACGGCGCGTCCGCAATCAGCGGAACGATGACTTAACCGCCTCGTTTTGTTTCACGGGGACGCGCGGCCGCGTTTCGTTGTCGTTAACATTCCGGGGGCCGATCGTTAACGGTAATCGGTTTGACGTACAATGGCCCCGGCCAGTTTTCGACTTTTCGAGGCTATTTTTACGGCGACCGGATGACCGTTTCTCCTCGTTAACGCGACACGATGATAATTATTCCATTCGGTAATTAAACTGATCGGGAGGGGGCAGGGAGGCGGCACGAAAAATCTGCAACACAAATTATTCAACGCGACCCCGTTTGTCTACCCTCTCTCTCTCTCTCATTCTCTCTTTCTCTCTCTCTCTCTCTCTCTCTCTCTCTCTCTCTCTCTCTCATTCTCTCCCTGAACCGTTCGTCTAATGATTTTCGATAAATTCATCGGGGCTCGTTTTAAATAACGATCGAACCCGAACCGTTTCCATGGGCCATTTAAAATTCATTTTACCCTGGGACGATGTTATTTTGCGCTCCGGTCTTGTTACCGCCGTCGAATCAGCCTGTATTTACAGTATACATCGTGCCGCTGCTCTCGAGAGCCTCATGCTTGCTCTCGGAACGGAGCGCCGCCGCTGCTTTATTACCATCGCAATAACAAACTGGGTCTGCGGTGCGCCGGAATTCGCCTTCTTTCGATCCTCGCTGCTTTACTCTGTCGCGAGTACTAGGACGATTCTGTTTCTTCCTAAAGTAGAACCTCTTTGAACGGGAATTCAATTAAACGCGCGTTATGTCTGGGAATATCGAAGGAAAACGAGGAATAATATTTTTCGACCGCGCCTCGTTTCGATAGCTGCGCTGCGTCTGACTATGCCAGACTGATTCTACTTGAGTCCTTGTTTGTACGCGATTCTTATTTCTCCTTCTCCTTATTCGTGCTCTTTTTTCAAACCGATTTTGGTTTACTCCGAATCGTTATTTCGACTCTCTCACTAGTTAATAAAGTTATTCTTGATTCTTAACATTTCTGCGTTTTAATATCACTTTTAACAAATTATATATGCATAAGTAAATCTTAGTGTACCTTCTGTATTGTTTTAAATATATATAAGAATAGTTTGCGTTGTCAACCACTATTGCAAAGTATTTTCTCCACTTCTAAAACACATAAATTAAATAAAATTATATTAAAATAAAATAAATAAAATAAAATAAAATTAGATTGAATAAAATAAAATAAAATTAATATAAATAAACTAAGATTAAGTTAAATTGAATTAGAATAAATCAAATTAAATCAAATTATAAATTAAATATATATTGAATATTCCACGAAGAATTTAACCTGTAAAAACAATTTTCAAATTTTCTTAAATTGGATCATTTATAGATGGAAGGATGAAACTTTTCCTCTGCGATAAGGCCAAAAAGAAGATCGCAGATTACGAGGGAAAATTAATCGGCAATCTGTAGAGATCGGAGCTGCGCACACTGCCGGAGGGCTCGAATGCAGTTGCAGGTAAGCGAAGCATGTTGCAACGCGCGATCATGATACAGCGTGGACTACGAAGTCCGATATAAACGCCGTAATGTAGGAATAGTTGGGCGCGATGCTAAGCGACACTCAATTAATGGGCGAAATAGCGCGCGAAATACGAATAAAGCCGACTGCGCTGCTCGCTCGGTATACCGGCGAGCTGTTGGACCGTGTGATTCTAATTAGAATTTTCCGAACCGGACGAAATCGGCGAACGCGTCAACGGTGTTCCACGTCAAACTCAATTTTTCGCGGGTCGGCTCCGCTAGAAGTCGCTGTCGCAGATGGACCATTTCGAAAACTGCTCGCCGACATATTTTTCATTAAACGTCCGTCGATCGGGCGCGACCTTTCCACCGGATTTCTGTTTACACCTTTCAATTCGGAGCGTGCTCGCACGCTGCAGCTGCAGTCGCGCGGCTTTTTTCTAATCGACCACATCGAGGGCCAAAACAAGTTTGGAAATCTCTCTAGAGATTTTTCAGTATCCTCGGAGAGCTATCATGATTTCAACGATTATGGATAAAATTTTTCTAATCGAATGTTGACCGCGGTCATCTGAAAAACAAAGGTCATTAAATAAATGTTATTAAAGCAGCAACAATTCGTGACATAAAACGAGATTTTTCAGTATCCTCGGAGAGCTATCATGATTTTAACGATTATGGATAAAATTTTTCTAATCGATTGTTGACCGCGGTCATCTGAAAAACAAAGGTCATTAAATAAATGTTATTAAAGCAGCAACAATTCGTGACATAAAACGAGATTTTTCAGTATCCTCGGAGAGCTATCATGATTTTAACGATTATGGATGCAATTTTTCTAATCGAATGTTGACCGCGGTCATCTGAAAAACAAAGCTTATTGAATAAATGTCATTAAAGCAGCAACAATTCGTGACCTAAAATGCGGAATTAGAAACGAAATTGGTGAATTAAACGCCCATATATGCCAAAATGTCATCGAAAATTTTGATATTCGAGTAGATGTCTGTAAACGTGGCCGCGGTGGTCATTTCACAGATATCATCTTTCACACATAATTGTCATAGATGATACTCGATAATTAAACAAAGAGACCAATAAAATTCAAAACAGTTTATTCTTTATTTAAAACGATAATGCGTAACATCTACAGCCTGATTAATTACTGGCAATCATTATTAGATACTCAATGTTGAAATTTCCACTTCGCGCTATAATAATCCAATTAGTCACACATAATAATTGTCATAGATGATACTCGATAATTAAACAAAGAGACCAATAAAATTCAAAACAGTTTATTCTTTATCCAAAACAAAAATTCCTATAGTCTATTTTTGATAACCCTGCATAATACTTCTTATTTCAATATTTCATTTTTCTCACAAGTGCGTAAAATTTACAGCCTGATTAATTACTAGTAATCATTGTCAGATACTCAATGTTGAAATTTCCACTTCGCGCTATAATAATCCAATTAGTCACACATAATTGTCATAGATGATGCTCGATAATTAAACAAAGAGAACAATAAAATTCAAAACAGTTTATTCTTTATTTAAAATAAAAATTCCTATAGTCTATTTAGGATAACCCTGTATAATACTTCTTATTTCAATATTTCATTTTTCTCAGCCTGATTAATTACTAGCAATTATTGTCAGATACTGAATGTTGAAATTTCGCGCTATAATAATCCAATTAGTCACAACAGGAGCAAATCCACGTTCATACTTTACATAATTGACCTCTTGGAATCAGACAAACGCATCGAAGATTTTTGAATTCCGTCGCGGAAAGTGAACGGGCGATAAAATCAAAATTCGCCGCGTTTTATTCGAGCCGTCACGCGCGCGGAAAGTGCGCCGCTGATGGTAGCAATATTTAACGAGCGTAATGGCCACTCATCGACAACTTAGTTTGCCGTCGCGGATTCGTCCGGCAGAACGAACGGTTTCATCGGAGGCGTGCGTGCGCGGCGCCCGTAAACGAGGCACGGAATTATCCTATAAAAAGGAACGGAGCGTTATAAACGAGACAAGGCCTGGGCTTTCATAACCGAATTACAGGCCAGACGCTGAAAGTAATTTGTCCGTCCGGGCGATGATCAGTCGCGTGTCTGGCACGCCCTTCGGCCTGCCGAGGATTTAGATGTTTCTAGAACGGACCCATTGTCACGGCACCCTCGCCTCCCACCCCCTGTCACCTCGACCTTAGAGCAGTGTCCGCGGGGGAAGTGGCGGGGCCGGTGTAATAAGCATCAGGCAGCATCAGCCGCGTTAACGCGATAAAAAACTTAACCGACCGGATTGCTTGCTTTAGGCATGCAATTTCTCCGGAGGAAATTACCAGGTAGACGGCGGTTTACAGTTTTCAGGAAACGTTGGCTCGCGTGACAGTGCTCTCCCTCTCTCTCTCCCTCTCTCTCTTCCCCTCTTTAATCTGTCTTGAATAAATTGAAAATTATTTCCTCGAGTTCCGGTGATGGTTTTTACTGCAACCGGATATCTTTCGTACTTGGAAAAATATGACGAAACGCGGAACTCCGGGACAGGTGAGAAACGCCAATGAGGAGAAGAATCGCAGGGAGCTTGGATATTTTTTAAATAATATTCAGGTATTTTGGTGACACTTTATTTGGCTGGATGGTATTTTATAAAGAAATAGGTGTTAGATTATTTTCAAAAGAATGTTATTGTTTGGTAGGTTACTTTATTATTTGAATTAGAAATCGTTTATTTTATTTTTTGCTTCGACGATGAATCAAGTTTAATTTAACACCTTGACCGCCGCGTTAATAACCTTAAAAATGTTGTTGATCAAAGTAAAATTAAAAAGCTCAGGTGTACAATATAATATAATAATATAATAAAACAATAATACAATAATATAATAATACAATAATACAAAAATATAATAATATAATAATACAACAATACAATAATATAATAATATAATAATACAATAATATAATAATATAATAATATAATAATACTATAATACAATAACATAATAATATAATAATACAATAATACAATAATACAATAATATAATAATATAATAGTATAATAATATAATAATATAATAATATAATAATAATAGTCAACTTAGGAAGATGCAACGGATTAGCCTAGAAATTAACTTTGCGTTGAATCATTTATCAAACACTTTCCAATAAAGACAAGAACGACGTGCAACGAGCAAGAAAATACCGATATTTCGTTCACAAACATAGTCCATGTTCATCATCACACTCCTTCCTATCCTATGGGACAATAAAAACAATGCGATAAGACAAACGAAACCATTTGTCTTTGTAATTTTGCACGACCGTGTTCGTTCCGCGGAGATGTACTTGTAGGGTCGCGGGGGTGGAACAACTCTAAGCCCGTTCGAATTCCGCCCACGCCCGAAGTGGCGATCTCAGCGTAATAACGATATCAGCGCCGTTACGCGATACCTGCCATTAGCCGGACCGCTCGAATATCGATTTCATTGATCAACGAGGCCGGCCGCAGCGGAGGTGTAGTCCCCTCGGGCGAGTCCTCCGGGAGGGCCGACTCTAATTGAAAATTCCGAGGGCTTGATCATTTTTCAAAGTTTCCGGGGGCCCGTTTTCTCTCGCAGCAGCTAAATTGTTTGCGGCAGGCCGCCCTTCGGCTCGTTCTTTCGACCTTCGCAACGTCGTTCCGGATCCGGCCTCTACCGAAACTGCGAAGCCGGATCGGGGGTGGTCAAACTAATCGAGACCGAGGGTCTTGAGGGACTAGGAACTTGATTTCGAGACCTCGAATCGAATTTCAGACCTTGATTCGGCGAGTGGCTGAAATGCTTTCGGAGGAAGCGGCTAGTTAATTGCTTTATTGACGAATTGTTGGCTCCGGCTTATTTTTGCGAAGATCTTGTTAACACGTTCGTCGCCAACAATCGACCACCAAAATTTTCACAGAATCAAAGCAATTTAAATAATTAAAACGAAATTAGAAAGTTGAAATTGATCATAGCGAATGGAATTAGAAATTCAGTTTGTTCGGATATATTGAAATGAAAATAAATTTTCAAAATTATTTAAAAACTAGCGTCACCCATATTTGGCTGACGTGGCGCTAAACGTGTTAAAGCTGCTCTGTGAAAATCTCCTTGCCGTACTTCGATGAGGATGTATGAGTGTTATTACGTTCTTTTAACGCTTTGCGGTCGTATTTAATTTATACATAAGTGTCGCGCTGGTCGGAATTAATTTTCGTTGAACAAACAGTAATATAATAATAAAAACAAAAAACAATATTTATTAATTCTTTCATAAAGTTTAGATATATGTAACACAATAATAGGTTTTAATTTTATGTAAAAGTGATACAAATAAATAAATAGCTTCGGTGGCTGAGAGTAGACATACGACCGCAAAGGGTTAAGTCCGAATAAAATTCTGTTCTCTTGTCATCGATATTTAATCCTTGAAGTAAATGCGATAAATAGAATTTTTCCTTTTCTTTCAAGAAATTATTGCAATGGAGAATGTTGTAATTGTATTTGTGAAGAAAATTACCATTTTTCAAATGTAATGAAGTGGTGAAAAAATAAATGTTGAACAGTGTACTATTAATAGTAAGATTTTATTTGAAATTAAATTATTCGCATGCAATTCTCTTTAAACCCTGGCCATACTTTAACGAGTCTGACCTGCAGTGATGATTTCTTCTAACAGCCTATTAAGTGTGAATTTTGCTCCATTCCTATTTATCCCAATACTCGCCATTGTCCTTTTTATGACAAAAAAATCTATTGAAATGATTATCCTAACAATATCCTGAAAATAAGACGACTAATATTTTCAAAACTCGAAAATAAATATTAATAACGGTAAATTCAGTTTAAGTAAGCTTAAAAGAAAAGCCTTACGTAGACATTTTTATAATTTTATTATTTTTTTCAATAGCGCCAGGTAATGGTTTCAGATCGAAATAAAATTCTGCTTGATATTTCTGCTAAGAAACGATCACGTTCGCAAAAGTTCACCGTAAGATTACTACTGGCAAACTGTAAAGCGTCGAGTTTATTTGACAGATAATTCAGCGCGTGTAACTCGTCACAAGTTGCACGAAACGAGAAGCACCCGATGCAGGTTTTCGTCCCAGCAGCGCGGATAGCAGCTAGGTGACAACTACATTGTATTTTAATTTCGTTTATCGTCGATGATCCTCGAGATTACTGTATTTATTTTGATTAAGTCGCCAGTGGGCGGATCCAGCTGTGGCGAGGTCTCATGCGCACTTAACCAACGGCTGTACACCGAGCCGTCATATTTCATAACAATAAAAGAGCCAATTACACGGAGCAGGATACGTATACACATACACACACAGGCCTCGGCAGAAACGGGTTGGAACGCACGCGCGTCCTACCGCAATCTCGCTAGCACCCAATGAAGTGACGCGTATCTCGGCCTCGGATTTCCTTAATAAAAAGCATATCACGGCTATTAATCCATGACGTGTCTGAACAATGCCCAGCGACGGTCGTTCTTTACGAGCATGCGAGCGTTCAACGAGCGAACAAGCCGTCGAGTGGTGTTATTAAAATCTCGAAACGCAAATCCCCGACGCGGGAACAAAGACTGCTCCGGACACTGGGATCAACCCTGCAGGACTTGTCGCGATAGGGGCCATTTATCCGGGCGGCGGATCACGGAACGGGAGAGAGATGCTCGGAGATCGAGAGCGAGGAGAGAGAGAGAGAGAGAGAGAGAGAGAGAGAGAACAGAAGGCGTGGCGGGCAGCAAACACGCGGCCGCACGTGCACACGCTGCTCCACACACGCTCGAGGTCCTTGTCGCAGGTGGCAGATTGCGTCGCAGGCAGGGTCGACGCGCCGCACCTGTGAGGAATTACCCCAAGGCACGCAGCCTGCTCCTCGACCGCCTGTCCGACCGCACACGTGACCCCGTGTACCCGCCGTCGAGTAAAGCGAAGTCAAGCCAGCCTTCGATTCGAAGCAGCAAACCTTGAAACGACGGGACCCTTGGAATTCATCCAGCGCCGAATCTCCAGCCGCCTCGCGGATGGAGCTCTGCCCTTTAAAAGGGTCAGAGGGTCGTTGGCAGCCGGGAATACCGGGGGCTGGGAGGCTGCGGGAATTGGGGTAGGTTAGGGATGTTCAGACTCGCGTGGTCGTGGGAAAAAGGGGTCGAGAATTCACGAGGTTAGGGGAGCCTTTCGACTCGCGGTGTGTCAACGGTTGTTACGAAATCGGTAACTGTTAATTAACCCTTTGCACTAGGATTTCTTTCTCATTTTTTAATAGTTTTCGTTCCTCGTATATTTTCATCTACATTTATTCCTAGTTTATAACAACAGGACAATCAAATTTTGTTTCAATTTAGAAACTTCGCTTTTCTCTGCTTTTTCCCTCTTTATGATTTTTCCACTTGCAAATTGCAAGTTAACGAAAATATGAGCATAAATAAACTTGCGCAACTTGAAACCAGGGATATCAAGCTCCGGATATAAATTAACGTTAAGCCTACAATGTAGGCCATGCTTTATTCACTTATTTTTATTAACAAACGGACCAAGGCCCTCGCAGTAGACGTAATTGGAACAATGAATTGCGTTACACTGTTGCAAAAGAAAAAAATAAGAAGAAAAATGAAAAGATTAAAAGTAAAAGATGATAGATGAATCTAGTTAGCGAATAGTAATCGAAATTTCGCGACCTACCTGACCCGAAGAAAGAGACCCGCGCCCTCCCCAGCCGAAAGCAGAGCCGCGAGGGTGTTTTCCAGCGACTCGGTGCCCGCGTTATTTCTGATACGTCACGCCGGTGCTCGATAAATCACTCGAGCCGGCGTGCATTTGCAAACATCGTCCTCGAGCCACTTTTTTCCAGCCGTTATTCGACTAACGACCGTGCGCGATCATTAGAGAGAGGAGCGGATGGCGCGGAGGGGGGGGAGGCGGGGTGTCGCGAGCGAACGAAGACACCGTTCGAGTCTGTCGTTGACCTACCGCGCGGAGCCACTTATAATAATGAAGTCCGTAAAAAGGCCGCAGGAAGCGACGCGGCCGGTAGTTTTAACAGCCGTAAGATTTAATGTGTTCCGTGTAGTTTAAATTTCCCGGCCGAACGAAAAACCCCCGGAAAAAGCCGCGGGGGACCGGTTGAAACGGAAGTTACCGCGGCGGGCACTAAGTAAGTAGAGCCGAATGGGGGGCGATATTTAACAATTAAGGACGCCTTTATTGCGCTCGGGACTCTCTTGCTCCTTGTGTCGGCGAGGGGGCAGCCGATGGGCCAGCGAAGTGGGAGCGAAGGGAGATCGAGGGGGCAGGCGAGCGGACATTAGGAGAAAGACGCCGGGGACCAATTCGAGGAGAAAACGCGCGGCGAAAAACAGGGAACGATCGCTTTCCGCGGAACGGTCCTTCGATGGACGCGCTCTCGCGTCGTACACAAATCGTCACGCCTGACAAAGCAAATTCTTTACCGGCGAGCCGTTACGGAGAGGAACGTCGTCCACGCCCGCGGCCGTCGTAAAACCGAGTCGCCCGCCGCCCGGCGCAATTCCCAGCGAATTATTCCAGCCATCCTCCTTCCCCGGAACCTAGACGAAACTTGCTATTACCGGACCGCTTTCTAGCAGTTCTTCTCGAACGACGATACACGGAATCCCGAGCAATTATCTGTCGCTGCCGCGTGATTATACGCTTCGGGATCGGCGGAGGTTCGTCGTCGGAAATTTACTCTGCGCCTTGACTCGCGGGATCGAATCTTTCTTCGGAGCGCCTCGGAGGTATTCTGCTCGCTGCGAGGAGCAATATCGCGATCGTTACTGGGGTGGGAAACTGAACCGTTCTCTTGCGAACTGATGCACCGTTAACTCCCTTCTGTCGTCGCTCGCGGGATGTTTTTCTCGGAAATGTGACGTTATGAGGCAAGAATACGGGGAATTTCGGTGCGGGCACAGGTGAGTCGCTCGCTGCACGAATCGATTACCTTCGTGAAAGGAAAGGTGGAGAAATGCGGTGAAATGTACATTGTTTTTTAAAAGTCGCTTTGTAATGTAAATTCTGGTAAATATTGTAGAACGCGTAAATACAGATGCAGCTTTCGTCTAATGGTATATAAAATTAATAAGAAAGAATAGTCGACGAGTAATCGTAAGCAATGTCATAATTTTTATGTGACCAGGGGAGTTAATCGATTTGGCAAGCGAAAAAGGTAATAAAGTTAAATTCAGTGTTCAAATTTTTAAATTTTTTTACCAAAGGGAAGGTTAATTATTGAATATTTTTATAACAGATTTTTCATAAAAATGAATATTAATATTGAAAAAGATAATAAAGTTAAATTCAATGTTCAAATTTTTAAATTTTTTTACCAAAGGGAAGGTTAATTATTGAATATTTTTATAACAGATTCTTCATAAAAATGAATATTAATATTGAAAAAGGTAATAAAGTTAAATTCAGTGTTCAAATTTAATTTTTTTACCAAAGGAAAAGTTAATTATTGAATATTTTTATAACAGATTCTTCATAAAAATGAATATTAATAACCCTTTTATAATATATTATTTGTGACTAATTCATCAGCTATATAAATGACGTCTTCTTCATCAGCTCTATGCAAGTATAAATAAAAGAAGTTATGGCTGAACCACGTGCTTTGACATTTAGATTTAAAATACTTAAAAAAATG
>JAQQRN010000048.1:15726-25975 GCA_028455555.1 Augochlorella aurata | reverse complement strand
TAAAAAATTAATGACAATATTAACGATCACGGTTCTCTCGACCTCGAGTTATTTTTTAAGGCTTTTCGAGGCGTCAATTTTTAATACACTTGTTCGAAAGTTGTCGAGCAAGTGTTTAGGCTGCACCCCTTCCGATGCACCAGTTTTGCTGCATCCTCTAGAACGCACGGGCCAACGAGGTCGCTAATGCTCCTTAGGCTGCGACTAATACGCGCTATATTATCACCCTGCCAGAGATAAGTCAGCATTAATTATTGACGATAACGCGGTAAACTAACCCCCTCGGCGGCATTAATTATGCTAATCATTATGCTAATGATTATACGGCCAGCTCTTAGCCACTTCATGCATGTATGCATGAATCACTGACAAGTAATTATACTTAATTGTCCGATCGCGTAATCGCTCCGCGAACGACCACCGTAAAAACCAAACAACCACGGCACTCTATGCACCCCGGGCAGCCTAACCGCCCTGCACTTAGGTTAACGCAGCGTGATACGTTCTCGTTGCGACCTATTGCCCGGAAAGAAATTCTGAAAACATGAAATTACTCGGCGATAATTAAAAGGCTGCTGTAATTAAGAAGCTCGCGTTGAAACGGAGCAACCTTCTCAGGTTAATGAACAAAATTGAAAACCATTAACATTGTTGAAAAATGCAATTTACGAACGTTAACAGCTTCTTTGCAGCTTTTAGCCGCCGCCGTAAAGACGGGTCGCAGTTGCGAATTTTTATCTCGGAAACCACTCGACCGATCGTGTTCGCTCTTTTTTTGTTCTAATCGAGAAGGATTGCTCTATTACCTAGAATTTTTGCATCGTCGGTAAATTAGTTTTACAATAATAGCAATAGTTATTGGAACAAATAAACTCCTGAACGCTCGATGTTATCGTATACACCGATCTAGGCTCTTTAAAAATCGATTTTCCATATCGATATCGACGGATTCGACAAAAACGAACGATTTCATCACTTAAAGCACCCTTAATTAGGGGGAGTTTCAGTCATCACTTCGATGACTTCAGCCTCGCTGTCAAATGACACGCTGTCAAAGTTCGCGGTTCTTCGGTTCGCCAAAAATCATACTACCGCAAATATACTCGCAGTTACGAATTTTTATCTCGATAACTATACGTCGTATCGAGCCGAGGTTTTTTTCATATTAATCTACAGGGTTCGCACTACGACCCTGAATTTTCCTAGTAGAATAGTCCAGTGTTTAATACGTGAAAAAATGGATAGTTTCGATGAAGTTCGACGATATTTCTATGGAGTGCAGTTCCCGGTGCATTTCGGTCGCTGCGATCGGGTAATTAGCGGGCGGGGCGATATCCCGGTCGTTCGTCTCGGTCCGCGAGCCTTGTCTAATCTTTCTAGGAGCTAACGAGGAGCCCGGTATCCGGTCGGATGAAAAATGCTCCTTGAAACACGGGGGAGAGCGGGCGACACCGGCAGATGCCGGTCGGGAACGACTCTCCAGAGCCAGAAGACAGATGTCAAGCCGTTACGTGAGGTCCCGCTAACTACGTAATTACATCATTCCCGCTCGCTGGACCACTGTCTCCCTTTTGCCATCCCGGGCATCCGGGCCAGCCCCCGAAAATTACCAAATATTCGCCGGTGGAAACGCTGACACGCTTTTAACCGGCGCGCCCCGCGAGTCACGTCTTTTTCAGGTGTCTCACGCTCGGTCGCGTTGCTCTCGCTCGCCGAATCGCTCGCTCTCCAGCCGAATTTTGGAAAATACAATGTTTCGAGTTCAATTCCGTTCGATTCTGATCTCGAAAGAACTAAAACTCCCGCAGTTATAAATCAAACTGCGCGCAGATGCATCGATTTCTTGCGAATAAGGGTACGAAGATATTTTTATTAATTGTGGAGAAACTAATGCAGCCGCCATTTTGGAACTTTGTGGTATTGTTCTACTATGTTTAACAAATATATTGTAATTTTTGCTGCCCAGGATATTTATTATAACTCGAGTGAAAAAATGTATAAAATTGTCGATTCGATATTTTTGTAGCGCTGACGCGACGGTTATGGTTTAATATTTTTTTTGCTATTTAATTCGTTGATTTTTGTTAAAAGAAAAATTTATCTTTCTTGAACAAAGGTTGGTGGATTTTATAGTATTTTTTCTATTCCGATCTGTTTATCTGTATGGTTGGTAAAAATTGTTAAGTTGTTAATGCTAGTCGAAATTCCCGGATCTCTCGAATAGAAGCATAATTAAAAAGTTTATCCGCAGGGCATGGCCCCCAATTTTCAGTAAACAAATATTTCTCTCTGCTTCGATGTAAAACATTCTTTGAATTCTCCACAGTTTTTAATTGGTAAATATTCGTCCGTGTTTGAACGAAGGCTGAATAGCATCCCCGTACTTTCGCATTGCGATACTGGCTTCGCCAACGAATATACTAATATAGAATGTTAAAAAATTATAACATGGAATATTAAAATATTATAATAACAGAATATTAACTAATATAGAATATAGAACATTGAAAAAAACTATTTTGGATATAGCGTTAAAATGGCTGCGACTGCAAGGGTTGAAAAGTGGCCTTTCTCCACAGCTATATCTTTCAAATCAACAATTTCTCCCTCAAAAACTACGAAACCTTTCTCAACGCCACTTCAGCGTAAAAATTCGTTGGTATTTCAACTATGTAGTCGATTTTTTTTCCATCAGAAAAACCAAAATTCAGTTTGCTGTGATCGATTAAGCGCGGTCATGAAAGCGACACTTTCTACACAGCCGAACTCTTCCAACAAACGATTTTTTTTCATCGAAACTAGAACCGCCTTTTTCCTCAAATTTTATCCTAAAATTTCGTCGATGTTTCGACAGTCTGCCCAAATTTTTCGATTGCCAGAAAGTAAAAACTGCTGCGACAGCGAGGGGCTGAACGCGTTAGTCGGTCGCGGTGCATACCGTCGCCGGAAGTAGCATGCGTCCGGAAGCTCGCGACGGGCAACATCAACATTAGGTAGCTGTGTAAACAATTCCGGGGCGTCTAACGATCCGTCCTGGCCGTGTGTGCGCGACCGACTTCGTTCTCGAAGACTGCAGCGCCGGTTTCCGCGTTGCGTTTGACCTGGTTTCACCCGGCGGGACGCGCCGGTTTCGAGTTAATTGCGTTTACGTGTAGCCGTTTGCGCGGGGGTTGGCTGCCGCGCTCGCCTCGGTTTTTACGTGTCGTCGGCTACGTCTTAATGCCGGGGCGTCGCGACTCGAGGCGACTCGAGGCGACGCGAGGCGACGCGAGGCGACGCGGATTCAATGACTGCGGATTAATCGCGACGCCGACAGCCAGAAAACAACGGACACGGAGCCGGGCCGGGTCGGGCCGGCAGGCCCAGCCCCGGGGAACAACCGGCGTCCTTCGGAGACAGCTCCAGACACGGAATTGCTTTCCCACGTGTACTCATTTAGTCCGGGCCACGGCGATTTATCTTTCGCCGAGCAGCTGCTGCCTCGCCCCGCCGCCCTCCGCAGCCCCGATCCCTGTTGTTTGCATTCTTGTACGAACGTTTTGCGGATCTATGAGCGTTTCTTGCGATCCCAGCCCTGTCTCCCGGGATTTATATTGAATCTGCGTGTCCCGGGACCCCTTGATCCGCGGGGGCGAAGGCAACGAGGGCTGAGATCCTCTGACTCCGAACTTTACTCGCGGAGGGTGGTTTCTTTCGGAATTTTTTTCGTCGCGTTGCCGCGCAGCTTTCGGACCGGATATTTTTTCAATAATAATACGACGTCCTTAGGACATTTTGGGATTTTTTTTATGTCGACAGTATCGTTTGTTATGTTGTAAATAAATATCGGAGTTGGTCGTGCTTGTCGCGGTTTGTAGAAGCGACTGATAATCTACAAGGTCTTATTATATTTTTTTATTGTGCAATATTGCTGCCTTTGCATTAGCGCTATTTTTTTATGATCATATGAAGGGTAGAGAATAGTTCAGTATTTTTTTTATAGCAATATTACCATTTGTTGCTTTGCAAACATTTTATAAAGTTTCTCGTTCGGGGACCTTAAAGATATCTAATTATCAGCTAGGTTTTATTATTATTATTTAGATTATGCGACACGAGGTTCGAGCAATAAAATATTCTGTCATACCGATTGCAAAATGGAGAATATTCTAGCATTATTTTTTCAATTTTCCACCTAAGTCGTACAGTATAATTAATTACTTCGTAACCGACGAATCGCAAAGTCACCCCCTCCGAAACTCCAACTGGCGAGTCGCGAGCAAGTAAATAACAGATATCGAAACAAAATACAACGCGACGAATGTTTAAACAATTTCAGGGAGCGCGGATCAATTTTTCCGGCAGCGGCGAGTTTTCGTTGCGCAGCTTCGCCTCTCGTTTAATTAGTTACCGCGCGGCGATTTCAATTAACGGAATACAAATTTCGTGTTCGGGCGGCGTCGTTCGGATTTTTCGAGGCCGGCCGATCGAGGGATCGATATCGGCGCTACTTGCCGTCGGCAGGGCGCAGTTCGTTTTCCATATTCACCTTCTCCGGGCACGGTCGATTGATATTCCTGAAGTTGCCGTCGACGCGGTCCGTGCCGGCTCGGATCGGCCGGCCGCCTGACGTCGATATTTCTGTTTTAGCGAAACTTCTCGGGCATTAATATTCATTTCGATCCCGTCCCGACCTTAACCCGTAAACATTCCCCAAGAAAATTGGCCGCGATGGCGCCTTTGACGAACGCCGCGCGATCTCCGGCGTTAATATCCATTAGAACCAGACTGCCAACCGCGATCATCGATCAATTCGCGCGATGTGGATCGCGGATATCGAGTCACTGGCATTACGGCTAACACCCTAGACTCTGAACTCTTCTGTAAGCACCGTCAGACCGGCAATTTTATCCCCACAGCGCTCGGAATTAGCCTGAAACTTGACATACTTGAAAAACTACCCCCTACGGAATCTTACGTTTTAAGGCAACTTTGCGATTTTTTTGCGGAAGAACTACGTCACCTATCGGAACGCGACTTTGGTGGAAAATTTCGTTGGTATTTCAGCTGTGTGGTGGAATTTTCTTGTACTGGAGGAACTAAAATTGAGTTTGCTGTGATTGATTAAGTGTGGTCTTGAAAATGACACTTGTTATACAGCTGGATTCTTTTAACGAACTTTGCGATTTTTTTGCAGCGGAACTAGAAACCCTTTTTTCCTCAGGTTTTATCGATAAATTTCGTCGATGTTTCGACAGTCTGTTGGAATTTTTTTATTGCGAGATGACGCAAATTGCGGTTTTTATGAAGGATTGAGTAAACCTCTGAAATGGTACTGGTTAAGCGACCCGATAATTTCGATCGCCTTTGCGAATTTTTTGCGCCGCGAAAGTAGAAATGAATCGAGGTTGTAACTCTCGATAATTTTAAGCGAATTTCATTACGCGTGCCGGGTGCCTCTGTTGCAGACAATTGTATTGAATTTATTTCTTGTTTTTCCTACTTCAACGGCGGGAAATATAGGGGATTTACAGTCGATGGTAGTAATTGGTTGAAACGACGATTGAAATTGCCTGGCAGCGTATTGCTTGCTTAATTGGAACCGGGGCGGTTCTGTTAGGCTCCTCCATCCGAATTGACCTCCTTTTTAACCACGCACCATACCGCATAATAAACAAAACCGTAAGAACAACAAACGAAACGTTTTAGCCGAGTTTGTCCCCAAAAAATGAATTCAAAATAAAACTCATTAAACTGTGTAAAATTAAATAGAAGTTGTGAATTTTTATCTCGGGAACTAGGTGACCGATCGTGTCCGTTCTTTTTTTTCTTGTAACCAGGAAGGATTGATCTATTATCTAGAATTTTTGCATCGTCGGTACATTAGTTTTATAATAATGGCATAATTGTGAACAAATAAAGTCCTGAACGCTCGATGTTATCATGTACCGAATTAGGTTCTGTAAAAATCGATTTTTCATATCGATATCGACGGATCCGACAAAAACGAACGATTTCATCACTTAAAGCACCCTTAATTAGGGGGAGTTTCAGTCATCACTTCGACGACTTCAGTCTCGCTGTCAAATGACACGCTGTCAAAGTTTGCGGTTCTTCGGTTCTCGAAAAATTGTGCTACCGCGAGCATACTTGCAGTTATGAATTATTATCTCGATAACTATACGTCGTATCGAGACGAGGTTTTCTTCATATTAATCTACAGGGTTTGGGCTGTAACTCTGAATTTTTCTATTGAAGATAGCGGTCATGTGGCTCGTTAACGCGCGATTCATACGTCGGCCGGCCAAGACGGCGGCAAAGACGTCGGTGGATTTAAGAAGTAAATCAGGGGAAAACGCGGATGGAAAACTGATTACGAAGCGGCGTGGAACTTTTCCAAATTACCTCACTTTCTATAGACTTTGGAACGGGGACGAAGAAACGAGCTAATGATAAAAGACAAATACGGGAGGAGGGGCGAGGGTGCCGAGAAAAAGGAAACCGAAAGGGTAATGAAGAAGCGGGGCCGGCTTCATCAGGCCGATCGAAAGGACTCCGCCGGTGTTTGCTTTCTCGGAGCGGCGCGGCCGGCGAAAATTTCGCGAATTTATACACGGTAGTCGCAGTAATTAGCCGAAATGAGAATTGCTCCCTCAGAGTCGCTTAATTGAAAGCGACCGCGAGCCGGCGAAAAGTCGGGCTCACGGTCAGCGCGCATCCATTCCGCAATTACACGCGATTCTCCCGCAAATAACCGGCCACTAATCAATGCAAATGGAAGTCTGTTGATCGAGATCAGCTGATTGATCCAGAGAATCTGTTTGCACGCCGTCCTATTCATTTTCGATGGCATAATCGTATTTTTATCTTGCCGATTCCGAACGATTCCCTCCGAACAAGGGCTCTCGGGAAATCTGCTATCGCGGTCGCTGTTTTGAAACTAGCGGTTCCAGAAAAATATGGTTTATCAGGCAAAAGAGCGATGAATTTTCTAAAAAAAATTTCATTCCGATATCTACTTTCTTTCTATGTTAAAAAAATTCACAAAGTTGCAGAAATTCTAAGTTGCCAACAAAAGTGGAAGATATTTAAAAATAGACAGTAAAGAAATAATTGTCACGGCCGCCATTTTGAGATTCTCGATTCTATAAAATTATGCTTAGTTACACAAAAGAGCGACGAATTTTCTGAAAAAAATTTCACACCGATATCTATTTCCTTTCTATGTTAAAAAAATTCACAAACTCGCCTGGTCGATCGACTGATGTTAAAATCGTTGCAACAATCGACCGATGAAGAAACAATTACCGCGATCGTCAGGTTGAAATTCAGCGGATAAAAAAATTACTCTCTATCAGCGGAGGCATTGTCAAATACGATAGAAAAAGCCGCGAGTGTAAATCGGTTTCCGTTCTCCGCGGAGAAATTCGCAATTTCCAAAGAATTCGTCGCCGGTGAAATCGAGTCGCAGCGGAGATCGCGTCGCGGGGGTCGAAGTGGATCGATAAGGGCGGGGGAGGGGTGGCGCGGCGGGTGACGATGACGGTAGGGAAGGATCAAGCTGCAGAAAGATCGGAAGAAGGTGCGAGGTGACAGACGAGAATAAAGGTGGGAAGACCGTGGAAAGCGAGCCGGCTTGGCTTGGTTCAGGTTTTCCTTGCATCCCCCAGCCAGCTGGGTTATGCATCCAATTCCATTTCCCATTTCAACTTTTCTCATCTCTAACGGCTCGCTCCCACCGGCGCGGCCGTTACGCGGGAGAAGTTAAATACCGTTACCGTAATGTTCAATCATTATTTCTGCCATTAAAATAGCTCCGACAGAGAGCCGGTCTCTGACGGCGGGCTACGTAAGGGTAGCTCGAAAGAACTAAGGGAACTAAAAAGGAAGATTAAACTTTCGCCGGGGAGGGACACGGAGGGCTCTGTTCACCTCACTGATCATCCTCTATTACCGAAACTTCGCCCAATGAATGGAAATCACCGAGGAAACGCCGGAACTTTGCGAATCATTACTTACTCGATCGCTGACTTCCCCCGCAACTTTCTTCCGCCGTTTCGCGCGAATGATCGCGACAAAATGCTAGCGCGTCCTGCCTCCCCAGCTACGATTTCCAGAATTTTCTTACATTTTTCCGGCGCACGATATTCCTCCGAAAATTGAACACGCGGTCCGCTCGCGGGATCGCTCGGGGAACTCTTACGCTATTCGCTGGCTAATCGCGCGGGAAAATTCGGAGAAAAATCTGACACGTTGGAGCTAGAGAGCTATACATCATAGAATTTTTCCCGATTTTTCCGATGAACAATATCCTTGCAAATATTGCAACAACTAAGCAATTTCTTCAATTTACAAATCAGAGCTACTCGCTACCGATCGATTCTCGTTGCACTTTCTCTATTAATCTTCGCGTTAAAATTCTGAAAATAATTGACTATGTTGCAAACATAATCGCGTGTATTGTAGATTTTTTTCAGATTTTTCGGACGCGCGAAATGGTCGCGAAAAATTTAAACGAGATGATCCTTCTGATTTGCTAATCAGTGAAAATGCACTGTTGCTGCAGTTTTCCGGATGCAGCCGTGTGCGAAAATTCTGACAAAAATCGTGGACATTGCGAGCATGATCGTGCATGTGACAGAATTTTTTCAAAATTTTCGCCGGATCGTTCGCGTGGGAAAAAATTGGGAGGGCTAGCGAGGTCTGGCCGGCTCGGCGGAATCGTTGGAGACGGGGGTTGAAATTAATCTCGAATGGGCTTGAGAGCCGACAAGGTGGTTCGAGGGCCTTTCTCGCGTCTGGCTGAAGACATCAGCAGCTAATGATCCCCGTTGATGCGTGTGTGTAATTAATGCGAGGCCGCGCGAAGCGGATTTGTAAGGGTCGGCTGCCACGGTCGTGTAGGAAACTTCGAGCCCGCTGAATGGAAGTCTCCCCGGCGAAGTTCACCAGCGGGAATCTAGGCGAGGACCTTGAGGATTAATTACTTCCATCGGAGTTGTTCTTTCTTCGCGATAATCGCGAACTACGGTGATTGTGCTCGACGCCCTGACTAACGCGAACTTTGGTTACCGGGGCTGTTCTACAGAAATCCCCAGTATCTGGACTTTGAAAAACTTGCCGGCCGAGTTGCTTCTGCATCCATTTACCTCTCCACTATGCTTACATTTCATACTAATTTCCGTGGAAGTCTGATTAAACGCCTACCGGCAACTTTCCACGCCTGCAGTCTCGGGCGCGCGCATGCCTCGATTAAAAAATTCTTTAAACAACTTTGCCTGCTCGAAATGTTAATAAAATATACATCGGAGTATTTGGGAGAGTCCAGAGAATTTTTAGAGGCTAATCTCATTGTCGTAGCTTTTGTAGTTTCGCTGTGAAAAAATCGCGAAATTCGTACTCGATAATAATCGTGACGGACAGGGTATGATTGGGTTAAAGAATTGTTTAAACATATTCAAATGCTCCAAATGTTAATAAAGTATATATCAAAACATTCAGGAAAGTCCAGAGAATTTTTTAAGCTAAATATCATCGTCGTAGCTTTTCTACCTTCGGAGTAAACATAATCGAAAGATAATAAAATCGTTTCAAATGAAGTAACCAGCATAGAGAACACCGTATTGTTCGATTAAAAAATTATTTAAATAAGTTTAGATTCTCTTAAGATGATTAAAAAATGTACGTACATATTCGAGAGAGTCTGCAGAATTTTTCTATATAAAGATCGTTTGCATAACTATGACAGTGCTTGCGCGATAAAATCGTAAACCTTGATATTGAAGGAGACTCGTGGCGTCTCGCTCGATGAACAAATTAATTAAACAAATTAAACCGCTCGCAATGTTGCTAAAGTATATGCTATCATGTTCTGCATAGTCTACGGAATTATCCTAGGCGAATAACTCGTAGAGGAAAGACTTAAATCCGCAGTGTTTTCGGGGTATAGGGCGATCATTTTTGGGCCTGACAGGCGGCCCCGGAGGAGGACGCTCGCAGATACATTGTCACGAGATAATATACGCGAAGAATCGCGCGGCCCGCGTTAATGGCCCCGGAGAAATGTATTAGGTGACAGATATAAGTGCCTGGGAAATGAGGTTCGCGGGATTTACGACGTCGCGATTATCGTTTCTCTTCCCGGGGCCGTAATTTACGACCGTTCGATACCTCGAAATTGCCATAAAAATCTCCTACGAATTCCGGCCGGCTCCAGAAACCCCGGAGACATCGTTACGGATCATCAATATCTAATTAGCCGGTCGCCATT
>JAQQRN010000044.1:0-10380 GCA_028455555.1 Augochlorella aurata | reverse complement strand
GGTTAGATTTGTTTTTGAGATCTATATAGCATCTTGTGCCAATAAAGGGAACTTTCTTTGCATAAGAAATATATATAGATATATTCCAAGTTACTTCCTCGTTCGATTATTCGCCCGACCTCGATTTATCAGGGCCGTTTGTCCCCCGTTTAAGCCGGTTAATCGCGGCTGTATATTATTATTCGCTTACCACTAAAGCCCTATTACCAATAAATTACCAGCATTTCGGTGACAACACATCCTCCTCATGGAACTTAAAAAAGACGCGACGAAAACGTCCGAGATATTTCTTAGACCTCGCGTCGCTTGGCGGACACAGATCCGCATTGAGTTCGCAAACAGTACCGGCAATTACTGTCACAAATCAGCGTAACCGGCGTGATTGTTCTGGACCCATGCAGAACGCAACGAAAACACCAAGAATTCACGGCTTCTCCGGCGGCTGATCATTGTTATCACAAAGTCGGAAGTTGTTTCGGCTAATAACGAATCAAAGGGATCACCCTCCCGAAGGCTCCTCCTAACAATAAGAGCGTCCGATGCGGGCATGAACGTTCCGAGACACGCAATCCGGGCCGCGTTATGATCGCGGACGAATTATACCAGACCCCCAATACGCGCAAAATACCATCCACCGGCTGCCAGGAAGAAACAGTAAAGAACCAGTCGAATAAAGGATGCGAGCAGACATATCGAGAGGCACGGACGCTTCCGCAAGAATCGCGTAAACATCGGCCGCGCCTTCAATTTCTCGATGTTTGTAAATTTATATATGTGCAGCGATACGGCGCCTGTTGCGCCCCGTACTCAAACTACAGGGTTCCGTGTGTACAGTAGCGCCGAAAAGAATGAGAGTGATTACGTGCTGGACCCCTGTGCACGGGATTCGCCGATCACACTGCCCGGAGCTTCTCGTCCGAGTTATTTAGAGCCGAGAACCTGCAGGAGACCGGAAGCATCGAGGGAACACGATATTCAATTTGCCGGGAGAACGAGTGCTGGCAGTTTCGGTAACTGTGAAACAATGTCGGCCGATTAGAGTAGCGAAACCAGTCAGCATTCTTTGGAATATCGCTACGAACGCGAACGGAAAGCAAAATATTCCGTCGAAATCGCTGAAAAATAATAGTCATGCTCATTGTTTTCTTCGATTATCGCGGGTTCGTCCATTCGGGATTCGGACAGACGACCAATAAATAATTGATCGTTCATTTCCATTACTAATGCACGATTCAGTTATTAGACGAGAACGTACATTTCTAAAATTTCTCTACGGAGCATGTGTCGCATGAATTCACTTAGTTCATTTGTAAAAGAAATACTATTTGCCTCGCAAACGATCGCGATAAATTAAGAACAAGATAGGACAAAATATGTGTTTATCGAATTTCCCTATAGTTTATAATTTACGGCAACGTTTGAAGTTCAGCCGTGCGCTTACGACACGAACTTCTTGCCACGCAGCGAGCCGCCGGCGGAAGAAAGAAATTTCGACTGTCACAGAACGTGTTAAATTGAAATGATTCGCGACGTTAGTGTGTCATGGTCCTTTCACTCGGCGAGATCTACTTCCCCGTGGCGGGAAAGAGGAACCAGAACCAGTCCGGCCGCGCCGAAGATCAACTTCCACCTGGGGAGAGGAAGTCGTAATAGAAGTTCTCGGCACAATGCGGAGCTCTTCCGATGCAGTGTCGTGCCCTGTTCCGGTATACGCGATCCAGAAGTTGATCCAACGCATCTGGCATACCACATCCTGTGCAATATACGAGTCATCGCGTGGCGTACAATAAAAAATAAATGACGATACCGTGTTAGCGGTGGGAGCCGAAAGGAAAGGGGAAGAAAATCGACTGGATTGGAGACGTCCCGCGTGAAACTACGAGACGCCGATCGGCGTGTATCGCGTTGCCCCCGGATCGCGGTCAGCGATCGCAACATCAAAAGGATAGCTTCCCCGAGCGAAGATTTAGCATTGTCTAGAAGAGCCGCGGTGGGCTGTGCCTAAACGGCCTTAAAAGCCCGTGTAATGGGGCCCCGTGAAACCACCCACGTGGAAAGCGGGGCCGTCCTGTGACCCAATAAAACCGCAATCGAGGGTGAAAGAAAACGTCCCACGTTTTCACGCGATTCCGCCCTCCGTGGCTTTCGTATAATGGATCTACGACGTTACTTTCTTCGACCGCCAAAGGATCTTTCCCCTTTCGATCTTCCGTGTCATGACGTTCTCACGGAACCTGGAAAGACGAAAGAACTCGTGCTGCGAGTTTATCGATACACTGCCGTACAACACTCCGGGATCGTTTTATGCGTTAACGAAAATCGAGGCGTGCTGGTCGAGGCGATTTAAGTAACTGGACGTATTGTTAACTAGTTTGCTGTTGCAATCCCTTTGAAAAGTATGCGACTTACTGTAATCATACCGTATCTGTTTGATTTTCTTCGGATTTAGTTTAGGTACTTTTATAATATACACAGGCTGGACCACTTGAACGCTTCCATTTGAATATCACCTGCAGTAGCGACGTCACCAAAAATTTTCTTATTTGAAATTTGACTGGTATCAAGAGATGGAACTACGAAAAAAGATTACTTTTTGCATCGTATTCACCTCTTAATATTAGTCAAATTCTATATAATAAAATTGTTTGTAACATCATTATTGCTGGAGATATTTAGGTGGATCTCCCTGTATAATTTAATAAACAATATTAAGGTATACAACCTTTTTAACTAGTTAGCCGTTTTATCTTTTTATCTTTTATTTTAACTCGTCAGAAACGGTTAACTGGTTTTGACCTGAACCGAGTAAAAGTTTCAACAGCAATGGGGCTAACTTAGAAATGAAATTATGGTGAATCAAGATATAAGAGTGATATCTACTTGTGATCTAATATTAAATTAGATATACTTTTTAATCCTCATTTAGTCACTTTTAAAAACAGTTATGTTTAAAACACACAGTACCTGCATAAACCAGTAAAGAAACCAAACCCAAAACAAATTGGAAAAGAAACAAAATTAATAATAAACGTAAAAATAATCTACTTGTTAAATGTGTCGTGAATTATTAACCGAAGCAACAGAACAGGCCAAAGTAGTAATTTTTCATAAACAATCGTTCGAGTGAATGGTACTACCATTAAATTAATCAAATGGGTATGTCGAGGGAGAAACCTCCTCCAGATGGGGATATTATGTCTGAGAAGAAATTAACTTTCATAGGGAAGACACGAGTTAGGTATAGATATAAAGATGTCGTGCACGTGCGGTGCGATATCTTTGTAAGCGTAGCACGGGTCGCTGAGAAGAATTTCTTTAATGAAAGGAGCTTCTTTATGGTCCGGAGTCGGTACCTGCCGCGTCCAAAGAACGGGACCAATGTTCCGGGGCAACTATTATTTCAAAATTTCCGAATCTCATAGGCGCATTGTGACTTAATTCGCCCACTCGCCACGGCCACGATGGGTGGTCGGTACAGATTTCCTTGGTGTTTCCCGTAAGAACGCACCCCGTTGAGCGGATGCCAGTCACAAAGAAGCGTACGCCTGGTTGGTCGATCGTTTGTTTAAATGCAGCGAATTACTTCTAATATCGACACGTGAGAATACAATCGTCCGAACTGTAGTTAATTCACAGTTTGAATAGACATGAATTGCGACACCTTACTTATGATAAATTATTATACTTCTACAGGGTATAATTAACTTTTTTATCGAACGAGACATATTAAATACTTTTATTAAAAAATAAACGAAATAAAAGAATAACCTTTAGCACGTCTTATTTCTTTTATTTTGTTTAATTTTTAATAAGAAATATAATATATCTTATTTACGAAATAAATAAAGGCACAGCAATTAGATTAACAATAATTTTCTTGCGAATGTAATCTTGCAGAGCCATCGTTCCTTTTATCTTAAACATTGTTTTAATAGACCCATCATTTTGCATAGTGATAACATAGCGATTGCATACTGATTTTGCATAGTAGTAAAAATTATTTTATTTTATCAGTAGTTTATTTTTCGAAAGTTGAAGGAATTTCGTAAATCATCCATTTGAATTCTAGTACGAGTCGCAGACCAGAATAAGGTATTCTTTTTCCTCCCGAATATCGAGAGAATCGGAGCCAGCCTGCCTCTATTACCACTAACCTCCAGCGTTCAATTTCCACGGAAGCAGACAAATAATCGGCAGTAACGAACTTCCGTTTCAATTCACCGACATAGAAACGATTTCCTTCTGATGTCGTTTCGTTTTCGATTCACGCATAGTCACGAAGTCGGATTAACTCGGTGGTTCCATGATCGTGATTGGAGATGACTCTGTGGAAAGTATTTCAGTGCCTCGTTTGCACATCCTCTCCTCTCCCCACAGTTCTTTTCGCGTTTCTTCCCTGAAAAAAAAGGGAGCCGGCAGTGTCATTCGGTAGCTACGTTAATGCACAAGAACGCCGACGTCAACTATATCGACGCGATTGTTGGCGATTCGACACGAAGAACTTCCTATTCCTTCTGCTGGGAGAATGAGATGCCTCCCAGGTTGATATTAATGTTACTGTGGCCCATGGTCCACACCGGTCCGCTACCGTGTATTGTGTCTTTTCTGGAATTGGTGTCTGCCAGACCACCTAGTTTCGACTACTGCGGAGAGCGAAATCGAATGGGAAAATCATCCTCGAGTGAAGGACGAAGAAAGCAGACGAACACGCAGTCTGTTTCACGAGACGTTTGCTGGAAATATATTATAGTATTATAAATATATTATAATATATTATTGTAAAATATATTATATATATATTATTGTATTATTGTAATTATATTATTGGAACTATATTATTGTATTATTGTAATTATATTATTGGAACTATATTATTGTATTATTGTCTTCTTCTTCAAACAATTAGAAAGCATCCGCAGAAATTGACGCGATTCAGGCGCGCGATGAAACGCACTGTAACAACTGTCACTTTGGAGATGAAGATATCTGTTTCATTCTAAAAAGAAATCTAAATACAGGTAGCCCTCCTACAACACGGCATCTTATAATACGGTTTCGCTACAACACGATTCGTAAATTGCGGGAACGGTAATTTAAACACGATTTCGCTTTAACGCGATAAGAAAATTGCAAAAAACGTTTGTACAGCAGCACTGTACTTCTACAGCCGCAGCGAGGCTTGCCGTCAGATACAATGTTACCACTGAGGTGTTTACATTTCGACCTCAGTGATTGAAACGAAAGTGTCTCACGCTGCTGCTCGGCAGTCTGCGTCGAGTCACGGTGCGTTCAAGAATAACTTTTTCGTCTTTATTAAATTAGAGTTGCGTGAAATTAAAATAATATTTTTTGTTTTTTCTTTTCTTTGTTTTGCGTTGTACATACATTTATATTTTTAATAAAAATTAAGTTGTTTATGTAGAATTAAAAAAAAGATATTTGTTTTTAATAAGTTTTCGGAACGTTACCCCCCTTTTTGTACTGGCTCTGGGTCTCGTACAACACGGCATTTTCTAGGAACCTATCTACCATGTTATAAAAGGGTTACCTGTATACTCGCAAATTGTATTTAACCATTTCCCAGAGCGACGTCTTTATAATTTCTCGAACCGCGAAATAACTGAGCGTAATTGTAGCTCGAGCATTTTGCAACCTACAAAACGTTCCGTCATTTATCAGAATCGATCTGACATCAGTTTGCATGGAACTCAATTTTAGGAAGACCGTCTCCGAGCATACGCGACCATTGAAGTTTTCATTTGTTTCAGGTACCCTCGCCGGTGGCTCTACTGCTAAACTCAAGGACATTTCCTGATTTCGCCGACACGTTGCCCGACGATACTTTGGTAATCACCATGTGTCCGAGCGTAGAATACCGTTCGCCAAGTTTATTGACAGATCTTCCATTGGCTACGCGTACCTCGTGTCGTTGTAAATGCGTCTCCATAAATCATTTGGCGAAGATCAAGGACAGAGGAGACGCTCGGAAACGAACGATCGGATAGTTAGCGACTCGGTTACGGAAGCGGGGAAACGAGCAGGGAAAATTTAATAAGTTGTAAATTAAAAGTTCTCTTAACTGTCGTTTTTTATGGGTGGTAATCAATGCATACTCGGTGATCGCTAGGCAGGCGTTATGGTGCTTGTTGCGACAATGTATATAGCCAGCTTCTTACGCAAAGTACTGGTCTCAAAGCGGAGAAATCGAGGGTATTTTCTCGCGTTTGCAAGTCTCTCTGCGTCCTATAATACGGTAAAGTACCTCGTTACCGGGCATCCATTATCCGGATGCTTTCATGTAGAAATATATTATTATTAGAATTTATATAATTATTTGAACAGCACATCGTTTCCTGGTTACTTGACAAAATACGTGTTCGAAAAACACATACATGCGTAAATTATTTTTGCAAAGACCACATGTTAGGTAATTTTGATAAACACTTCTCGTCACAAATATTAGTTCCTATGGATTTTATATTTAATACATTCTACACTTATATTAAAAAGTTTATGCCATTTGCAGTAAAAATGTCATTTGACTGTATTAAGTTATTCAATATATAAAATAAATTGAAAATAGTGTAATTATGGTTCCGCTTATTCACGATCAAAATTTCGATCTCGACATCGTCGAGAATAAATTTTGGATACATCCGTATGGAAAAAATCTTGTAAAAAAATATGAGAGGCTGGAAGTGGGTGGAACCGGAGCCCGAAAGAAAAGTGTGCTTCCTCTGTTCCAAACGATTTAATTATGAACCGATCATTTCCTGGGACGATCGACGCCGCGATTGGCTGAAAACGACTTCATAAAGGCCTAGTGTTTAAAGATTGACAAATAACAATTGGGCACCTGTTACGTGGATCACCCTTCACCTTTTTTGCCACCGTTCTCTCGATAGAGAGATTCTCAATGAAGTCCCCTTTCATCGTTCCAACAAGCTCCTCCCACGCTTCCTCCTTCTTCCTTCTCTCACCTCGTGCTTTCTTACGGAAGAGTCGCCGCTCTTGTTCCCACATCGCCTTCCCTCGAGCACCTTTTTTTAACCAATAACCGTATCGATAGAGTCATCGCGGTTTCCGCACTTCATAAAAGAAAGGGAAACGCGTTCGATACTTCACACGATGCTCTTCTAATCGATGGGCGTCTAGCCGATAGGTCGGGGATGCTTTCGGGTGAAACGATTTGGGAAGAAGCTTGGATAGGAATAGTCGATTATAAGCTGTCATATGTTGCATTATATACTACGCCTATTTACGAAACCATGTGGGCCAATCGTGGTCAAGAAATTATATCAACTTGGTAGTAATATTTGAACAACATTTTTGCGCAAATACGAAAGAGTTCTCCAACCCATAGTATTTCCATTTTATAGGACTAAGTACATTTTATGAAAATGATTTTGGAACGAGATATAACAATTTCCATTGGTGCCTCAGAGTCACGACACGATTGCAAACGAGACCTGAACAATGATAAGACTGAATTTATTTAAACTTCGTAGCCAAAAGTTTGTCATCGTATTTTTATGATTTCAGTAACCGTCAAAGAAAAGATCGGAAGCCAGTTATAGTTCGCCTTGTGTTCAAAGAATGGGATTATACTTCCCTGGAAGTGGCTTCTTTGTTTTCAACGTTTGCTTTTGTCTCACTCGTAATTTATTTACTATTGTTTGGCCGCGTATCAGTATCGTAAATGGTTTGAAATATATTTTGACATCGACATAGGTGATGGCAGCATATATTAAGGCCCTCGGTACCGAAAGAAGGGATTCAATGATAGCAGAAAAATGATGCACAGAGGGGCCGCCACGTCGGAGCCGAGTCATGTAAAAATTGCCACGAGATATACGACGCCGTTACCGGGATTGGAGCTAATTACCACCCAGAAGCGACGTCCATATCCCTGGTAATAGTGAATCAGCGTTGGCTGACCTCCTATTGGCGACCATAGAACCCGACCTCGGCGTCGACCTCGTCGATTTATTTGCTCGTAACGAGGTAAAAAGACGAAAAGATAAAGGGAGATAATACGGGGAGGAAAAGTTTTACACGCGGCAAGGTAATATTCATCGCCGTTCATATATCTTTCATCATAGGGTGTCGTCAACTTCGTCTTCAGCGTCGACGATGGTAATCATGGTTTCCGTTTTCGTCGCTACTGTCGGACCTTTAACAGACACCAATCGCGTCTAAACAGACCGCGAGAGAAAAAGCCCTTTTTTGCTAATACTGTAGCCACTCGAGAACGGTTTTCGTATTCCACCGGTAAAACGATTCTTTCAGCACGACTTGTTATCTTATTTTTTATCAAAATCATTGTTGAATTTATTTTTTCTTAAATTTATTTTTATTTTTCATTAAATCCATTGTTAAAATTATTAGTCGTGTTCAATGTATCTAATTTCTTGAAATTGTTCTTTGCTTCCATTAGAGTACAATAGACAATTTTATAATTATATTCAGACGCAATTATTTACGTGTCTTTTTGAATGATACATTAGGTGTATCGAAAACTATACGTCTTTATTATTTACAGTAGCACAAAAGAAGATTGTAGAGAGTACTTCTAGAATGCTGAGTGTCATTGCTATTTATCTGTAACATTACCTTATTAGCATTGTTATTTACGTTAACTAAAATTATAATAACAAAGTTATTCTGTAAATAATGTTACAAATGATTTCGATATTATTTTAAATTCCGTGATGCGAATGTCTTGTATTTGTTTAAACGGTAGAGAATAATGATAATCAAGTGGGAATGCTATTCGCTTTTAAGGGTCGTTACGCCATAGTCGAAGACGCCGATAAACCACGAGTATAAACAATTGTTAACGATTCTAATAAAACGAATTTTAATGCGCATTTTATGGAAAATCCGCGCGGCGGTAATTTGAATCCGCGGCCGTATAGCGGTACCAGCAGGATAATAGAAAATTAGAAATGCCTCGAATTGAACGAGAAAATCCATGCGTTAAAGGTTAGACAAAATTACAGCTTCGTAAATACGAAACAGTTAATTCGATAACACAGCTAAACAAACAACTCCGCGTTCTTCTCTCCACGTATAGTTAAGACTTGACGTCTATGATTAGAATGTTGCAGAAGTTCAAGTTCTTACCGTTATCCCCAGCAAGGATATGATCGATCGAATGTAACAGAATACTCATTGGGCTATATCCACTAATCGAGTATACCTTTCGGCGCTTATGTACAACGAGAATGATTCTGGGATGATGCAAATCTAACGGGGAGTTGTTTGTAAAATTAGGTTTTCGATTCCCTACGAAGCGAGTATTAGTAATAATAATAATAATAATACAACGTTCCAAACTTGCGAAGACGGGAACATTTGTGCATCGTGAGAGTTTCAGAAGCTGCATCACGATGCACATACTACAAAGATCATTCAAGAAACTTTCACAGATGATCATGTTTTCAGCCTCCGTTTCATAGACCGTAAACGCGGAAGGCTCTGCAAAAATTCGAACAGTCCTGCCATAAACATGGACATTGTTGATTTTTCTTAACCATATTCACGCATTCATACTTTCATCTCGAAAATGATAAATTATTGAAACGTTCACAAAGCTCCGTCAGTTGTACCGCGAATATTATAAGGATTTATCAATTTTTCATAGGTAAATGGACAGAAACTTCCTGCTTTTCTGCCATCGAGCAGCGCACAGAAGCACCGTTAAAATATCCAAATAAGCTACCGAGTAGGTACGCGCTCGACCACAGTCGATCCCGGCCGGCGAAGACGATAATTTATGCTTTACGCAGAAAACCTTAACTCCGTTGGATGGTTTTCTAAATTGCGAGACACGTAATCATTGACAGATAATTAACAATCCGGCGATACCGCTGTGACAGACTGGACATCGGATTCGACACCGTGTTCGCCGATCGCGCGAAATTCGGATACGAATTTGGCCAAATTAATTAGTCGCGCTGTTTGGACACCGGGAAATTGACGTTGAACAAATTGTTCACGATCTACATAAACTATTAGGGGGACCGAGAACGACTGTAATACCGGGACGGTAGTGGCACGTTAAATGTCTGAAAAATATGGTGGATATAAAATCATGGTTCAGGTATACAGGGTGGGCCGGAATTCGTAGTACAACCAAGCAAGGGGCGATTTTACATTAAAAAGTAAGAAAAAGATTTTTTATCCGGGGCTTCTTTTTCGGGAAAAACCGTCTTTAACCTCTTAGGTTGAATTTTACGCGGGGCTGTTTCTCTGTACGGCAGAATTGACGCGAATTACGAATTACAGTGACTCCCATTAAAATTCGGACACTTTCTAAAATGCAATAACATTTTAGATGACAGAGGGACTTGCATAGTGGACAATGACTAAACTACT
>JAQQRN010000042.1:8939-20780 GCA_028455555.1 Augochlorella aurata | reverse complement strand
GGTTGCTTTCAGGACCCAGCGAACTACGAATTCTCCTACGAAGTCCAAGACGCGGTGGTTGGATTAGACTTCGGCCACCACGAGTCGCGGAAAGACAACGAGGCTTCAGGGACGTACCACGTGTTGCTGCCCGATGGCAGGACCCAGATCGTCGATTACGTCGCCGACGATGCTGGATACCGTCCTATGGTGCGGTACGAGGGCACCGCCACGTTCCCCGCCCCGGCATCCTCCCCTGGAGGGTCCACCAACGAAGGATACAGATACTAATCGTCCCACGGTGTATATAAATAAAAAATTCAAAGACTAACTCGAGCACCGCGTATGCGTAAACAATTAATTTTCCATTGAGATGCTTCTCCTAATGTAATATTATGTTAATATATATAATATTATATAATATTAATTTTCAATTAGGATAAGCATCCTAGTTAATAATTTAATTTTAAATTAATTTGAGCCTTGTAGAGAATAGAATCGTGCGGTTTATATAAACTTGTATTTCTTTTGGATAGGAAGTTTGTAAAAATTCATGGTAGAAATTGTACTATTTTCTATAGTTCTGTCTATGGTGTTCGCCCAATATTTCACGCGGTCTTGCTTTTCCCGATGAAACGCAACAGCTCCTGCACGTCTTCTTTCGAGCCTAGGAAACAGGGAGTTCTTTCGTGAATTTTCTCCGGCACAATGTCCAGAATGTCAATCTCCCCATTCGACGACATGCCCCCTGCTTCTCTAATTATGTAGGCTATGGGGGCGCACTCGTATAGGAGTCGAAGCTGCGATAAACAATATTATAGAGTCATTAATACAGTAAAATATATATATAATCTATAACTAAGCGATTAATATAAGTGTACCTTGCCGGAAGGATTATTTTTAGTCGCCGGATACATGAATATTCCGCCATACTTAATAGTCCTGTGAACGTCGGCCACCATGGAGCCCACGTATCTCAAACTATACGGTTTTCCAGTAGTAGGATACTTTTTCGATTGAACGTACTCTTTAATAGGCGCCTCCAATTGGCTCTCCAGACCCTCGTTTATGCTAATAATTAAATAAATTTATTTGCAACCACGCTAAGTTAATTGGTGACGATTAGTTAGTTAATAAGTAAAATTACCTGTATATTGCTCCTTTAGGGGGAACCCTCATGTTCCTGTCGGTTAAGATAAATTCCCCGATCGCAGGATCATAAGTGAACCCGTTCACCCCTTGCCCAATCGACAGCACGATCATGGTTGCAGAACCGTATACCGCGTAGCCGGCAGCGACTAAATTTTTACCTGGCTGTAATGCATTTGCTACCAGCGGCGCTTTCATCGGTTCTGGTTTCTTGTAAATTCCGAAAATCGATCCGACCGTCACTAGACAATCGATGTTCGACGAACCGTCCAACGGGTCGAAGCAAATTATGTATTTTCCCTGTTTCTCGACCTCCACCTCGATCGCGTTCTGGTTCTCCTCGCTGACGAGGACGCAGCTTGTGAAGGAAGACGTTAGCATGTTTATGAACAGGTCGTTGCTAAACATGTCCAGTTTTCTCACCTGCTCCCCTTGGACGTTCGTGGACCCAGCTATGCCGTACCTGTGTTAATAATTACGAAATTAGACTTTTTATTTGTATACCAATGTTCATGCTAATTGTAAAGGAGTTGGGGAGATTGAATGGAATTTTTTTAATGATTGTAGTGAATGTTTGGAAACGTTTGTTGCCGCGCTGAGAGATAGCCGCTTCGTTGGACTGACCTCATTAAAATATCCAATCGGTATTCACGTTATTTATATTCGACTTTGTATGCTTATTCAAAGCGCCAAATTCGTTCATTTATACTTGTAATACTTTTACTGTACTGGATTTATTAAGCAGTTATTTTAGAAATAAGTTCATTGTTAAACGCTAATTACAAAATCATATTTCTAAATATTCGTGCGAAAAATCATATTTTTAAATATTCATGTAAGAAATCAGATTTTTAAATACTCACGACAAAAAGCATAATTCTGAATGTCCGTTTTAAAATTATGTTTTCAAATGTTCATTTTAAAATTAGGTTTTTGAATAATCACTTAGAGATTTGGTTTTTGAATGGTCATTTAGAAATTTGGTTTTAAATAATCATTTTAGAATAAAGTTTTTAAATACGCATTTAGAAAAATGTACGTTTTCAAAAATTCGTTGTAAAATGATATTCTCAAATGTCTACGTCGAGGGCAGATTTTTAAGTATTGATACAGGTGGCCGATTATCTACTCACATATTGGCGATACCGGCTTTCCTGACCGCGGAGCTGATCGCCCTCACGGTCGTCTGTATGCTATTCAAAAGCTGGCTTAGGTCACCGGTGGCGGTCGGTATTTTCTTTTGTTCGGCCAGCACGAATCTGGTCAAGGTCATGCAATCGGAATCTAATGGGCCCTTCGAAGCCATCTTCGGAAAAATGTGTCGCGTTCCTCGGTTCAGCGCGATGCCAGCAACGAAACTAACGCGAATATACCGTTGGGCCGGTGTTATATAAACTCGGCGGACTTCTTAATACTCCTTATCTGCATAGTTGATGTTTATATTTGGTTGGAAAAGTATCAGCACGCGATTCACGTAGCGGTTCTATGGGAATTAAAATAACGGAGCTCTTTGTGTTATCGATTAAGGTCAAATAGGCTCTTGAGTCATTTTTTTGGACAGATTATAATACCGAATAAACAAAGATAGTAATGGATATGACACAATACAGAAATCAGCCGGATTTAGAAGTCAATATTTTCATAGACTTATTTATAAACTAGCTGGGTTTATCAGGATGACACAAGTTCAACTTGTAATTGATAAAAATGTTCGACTGTTTTTCTTTGGCAGCCTTAACTTTTTTATAGAATTAATTTTTTAAAAATTCGGATCTTTGGGACCGTTTTACGATTCAGTTGTGATCATGGTGTTATTTTTATAATGTTATAAACACTTGGACGAGTGTAAACAATATATTATTTATAAGAATATCTTATGTAAAATGAATAATAATAATGATAAGAATAACTTATGTAAAATCTGCCAGAAATTTTCCGCTGAAAAGGTATAATATAATGTAGCATAACAAGTCCAAAGACCAAGAAGACTGTCGTAATACCTTTATTTAATCACTAATGGACTTGGTCTACAATTGTTTATTTAATCCAAAAAGAAGCACCATATAGGGTCACCTAAAGACATTAATTAATTAACCAAACTTCAAAGAGCAACTAATTACGTTTCGCAATACTGTTATTTGATTTCGCATACGATAACGACACAATAGATTCTCCTGAACATATCCATGCCCTTCGTTTCACTTTTTATGCCCTAATTTTACTGTATTTGATGTTTTTAGTCGACCATGCATTGTCCACAAACGAACGACAGTACCGCCTCTCTCGGCGAAGCCTCGAAGCTTTTTCCGAGGTCCGTACAGCGCCAATTCGTCCAGTGGGAAAACGCTCAAACTGTTGGGCAACGTGACCGACGGCTTAAAAGAAATGGAATTGAAGGCAGCGCCTCTTGTGGTCAAACCTGGAAGCTCTTTTCGAGGTCCGTACAGCGCCAATTCGTCCAGTGGCAAAACGCTCAAACTGTTAGCCAAATATCGACTAACAGCACTTGCCTAATTGTTTCAGCTTTCCGCCACAAGATGGCAGCATCTAAAAATTCTACTTATTATCTAGCATTAAATTGTCGAACAGTTTGAGCGTCTCTGCGCTACGTGGCGCCACTTTGAATATTCACGGAGGCAGTTGAGTCTTGCCGGAATTTTCATCTCTTCTCGTTTCCGCAGCGGCAAGAATCCACGGAGGATTTATGGTAGCTAGATATAGTCTACCAAGCGACTGGGATCGAGATTCTCGGATAATAAGGACAAGGTGATGGTCAAGTGAATCATAGCTCGGTTTCTCGAAGAATGCCACGTTTTAAATCCTTCGCCCGCCGCAATAATGGAGCGTAACGTATGCTCGTTTGCTTTATCTCACGGTAGAGCGCTACCGGAACAGTAATTACACGTTGCTCGTAAGAACGCTTCCGGTCTGCGGTTTGAACGCTCAGAGACTCGATAAAGAAGTCTGGCTCGCTCCGAAATCTCTTCTGACACCGAGCACTAAAATATCATTTATCATTCATATGTATATTTTGTCTTACAGAAAATAGATATCGATTTCCTGAGTCATTAGACATTTCTGGCATTGTCGAATCTGCCGATGACAAACTGCGATTAAATGCTGATGAGTCAATCGTTCTACTGAGATGAATGAATGTTTAGTTATGACGTGTACGAGTATAGCATGACGCCATACACGTGACACGGCAAACAATTCTCACAGAATCCAGTGCTTGGAAAAAAATTTGCATCATTTCCATCTTCAACAATTTCTTCCTCCTCGGCTATGCTAGTTATGCGAACGAGTTTTATGCAGAAAAATTCTCCAAACTGTCCTGGATACGTATGTATTTTTATAATTGTATAAAACACGCTCTAGTAACTTTTGGTGCGAATCGAGATTCATCGGCGTTTGTACTCGCATTACCTTTGTCCCAAATTGTCTCGCATTGCTCTCTAGCTTGTAAACAAAAATGGACAATTTATATTATTCTATTGTACTGTAATTTTATAGCACATGGGCACTGACGAGGGAGCTCTTATCGAGGTCCTGGCATCCCTCAGCAATTACGGAATTAAAATTATGTCTACAAAGATCGTGAGTAAACATTTTATTCGCAAAATACTTTCTTTCAAAATATTGTTCGATCTTTGTATAATAAAAATTATGGATATAGTGTACAGAAGCGACTTGGAAGATGACCCGAAGAGCAACTCGTCTGGATATTTCAAGAGGCTGCTGGTTTCGAGCTGCGAGACTCGAATAATCACATCCCCCTTTCCCAAATTGTTCATTTTTGTTTAAAAACTGAGGAACAATTTGCGAGAATTTACTTACACATACGTTCATTAACACAGAACTGTGACGCAGAGGCAATTTGTAGCTGCAACGCGATCATGGCCGTCATCGTCGCCGGGCGTCTCTTCATCGCCGCCCCCTACCCCACTGCTACCACCACCGCCGATTCCGCCGTCTCGTCTTTATATGCTGCAACTACGTCTCGGTGCACAGTCCGCGCGCATACACGTAACAATATCGAACTGCGACGAATTTGCTGACAGCTCGTTTGCCGATCTAGTGGCGGTGACTATATAATACTTGCCGGTGTCTTGACAGTCCTCCAGTGTTCGACGAGGTAAAGTGACAGTTTCCGCTGTTAGTTGTCATTAAAATTTTCCTCGAAGACCACAGGCAACGAATCAAAGCTATTTAGAAATAGACTAAGGAATATAAATTATTAATTTGGTGAATAATACAGTGGCGTACAGTCTCGTATTCAATCGTTAATGAGATCAACTCGCCGTGTTAAATCATCTAGCTGTTATGTCAGCCGCCTTTGTCGAGCGCGATACGCATTCCTATCCGATTACGCTATTGACCTCGCCGATGGAACGTGCCGTAACACGTATAAATATCAACAGTAATTACAAAGTCGTCGATCATACAGCTTCTGCGTCGGGAACGTGACTCCTTTGTGAATCGCGCTCGAAAGAATACGCCCGATGTCGCAATACCTGTCATCTGGCTCCTATCAAATTAGGCGTAGAAAAAGTCGATTAACGATGGGTCTAAAGCGACCCAAGTTCTCGCATCCAGAAGCGGTAGATCGATCACTCGTTTTCGACGTCTCAAGATTCAAGTTCATCGATAGTCATAACAGCTGTCCACCTTGCGCCACGCATGCGGCATTCGAAGCATAGCAACGCGGTGGACAGCTATTATGGCTATTGACGCTGACGAGCGTCTTCCTTCGAGATAGCGACACGAGCGTCGAATAAAAAGCGGTATACTTGGAACAAAACGGGGATTAGGCGTGTTGTGTCGGGCATCCGTACCATTCTGTATACGTTCTCCCCTGGCCGTCTCCCACCATTTTCGCCATCACGCTGGTAGATTCTGCAGTTGCTTGCCGGCCTCGCCGCGTCGGTTCGGCGTTCAGTCGACTTCCAGGATCGTTTGGAACCGGTACCGGCGCATCAGTGGAACCAGTAAACCCGTTATTCCGTCGCAAGAAGCTCTGCCACACCCCGGTCAGTTAAGTTCTTCGACGATCGATACCAACTTTCGGCTACTGTCCAGTTCTTGGCAGGTTTTCCCGCCGGGTTTTTCTCTCTTGACATTCCGCGACCGGTGAGGTCATCGTTTAACGAGTTCCTGATGACGCGGTCGCTATTTTCACGGCACCGGGCTTACGCGTTCGAAGAAGTAGTCCATTAACGGTGCAGCTCCGTTTGGGAAGGTTGGCGACCTTATCCTCTCCGGAATATAAAACGGGGGATTGTTATAAATTCTTTGAAAAGAATTGTTCCGATTTTAAATTTATCGCATTACGTCTCGTCGTCGTTGATACAGTGTTAATAATAATGTAAAAAGATATTTATACTTTTATGTATTTATCGTCAGATAAAATCTTTTTATCTGGAATTAAGGGATTTCTGACGATAAATGAAATTGTTGCCAGGGTCAATGATCGTTCTAAAATCGAATAATAATCTTCCAAGTCGATGGAAGCCGGTCAAAGTGACCGGTTTATTTTTTGTGCGGGAGTTACTAAGACTCTTTCTTAGAAAACACAACATGGGGGCGGAGCTTTAGCGTCAAGCGTCTCGTCGAAGATATCGATTTCATTGATTTTCGTATCTTCTTCTGGGCCAGGCACTCAAGGTGTCCATTTGTGATTGACGGCCTGTATCTGGGTCAATCGAACTTTTCTTTCCTCGTTCGTACGCCACGTACTTTCTATTCCGGTGGTATTCATTTATTAACCGGCTTCTAGAAAATACAGAATACACAATTGTTATCGCTCAAGTGCGCCAGGCAATCGTTTTTATCTATGAAGTCATAAAACCGAAGAGCGTGCATAAATTAGTATCGCCGCGTGACTCATATTCATCGGACAGGATGCCCGATGCGTGAAGCAGATTATGATTATTATGTACGGACAGAAAAACCAGATTACGCTCGCGATTTTAATTGCAAAATCGTCATTCAAATTTTTCAAAAACTATGCTTATTTGCAACCGCGCATATATTCAAATGTTATGTATATATATTCTCGGAGCTTGTAAAAGACGCTATAAGATTTAAATTTATCTTGTTTTCTAGTTATGAATTCTACCGAGAATGAATTAGGGTATATTGTGAGTATGTCGTGTCCATCGTGGTGATTTGATATTTTTGTACATGTAGAACAGGTAGAAAATTGCAATGAACATCTAATTTGTGGCTTAACAATGTCCAAACCAATTTCCACTGTTTTCATAAATGTTTAACGCGGTACATTGTTTATAAATATTCATATTTTATGATTCGTTTGTTACAGATAATCTGTACAATGTCGGCCAGCCAGTACTACCACGTGCAGGTAATTTGAGAAAGCTGTCGCACAGATGTTTAATGTTAATAATTACTAATAATTTAATAATTTCATTGATTTAATTTTATGAAATACTGTTTTCAGTGCACACCAACGGTCTATCCCGCGGACCCCTTCAACGCGGAAGAGGATGCAGCCCTGCTGCGTGCTGCCATGAAGGGTTTCGGCACCGATGAGCAAACTATCATCGACGTGCTGGCCCATCGCGGAATCGTGCAGCGTCTCGAGATCGCCGACAAATTCAAAACAATGTACGGAAAAGACCTGATCGAAGAATTGAAGTCTGAGCTCGGCGGCAACTTCGAGAACGCTATTCTGGCCCTGATGACGCCATTGCCGGAGTTCTATGCTAAAGAACTGCACAACGCGATTTCTGGGATGGGCACTGACGAGGGAGCTCTTATCGAGGTCCTGGCATCCCTCAGCAATTATGGAATTAAAACCATATCTGCTGTGTACAAAGATTGTGAGCGAATATTTTATTTATAATACTTATAATACTGATAATACTTTCTTTCACACGATTGTTCGAGCTTTGTATAATGACAATTATGAATACAGTGTACGGAAGCGAGTTGGAAGATGACCTGAAGAGCGACACGTCTGGATATTTCAAGAGATTGCTGGTTTCTCTCTCGTGTGTAAGTAAAATTCGTTGATGCGAACGTTTCTGGTTGCGTGAGAAGCTAATTAAATTTTAAAAATCTGTTAACAGGCCAGCAGGAACGAAAATCCTGACGTGGACGTCGAGGCGGCCACTGAGGATGCTCAGAGGCTGGTGGAGGCTGGCGAGGGTCAATGGGGAACAGACGAGAGCACATTTAACGCTATCCTGATCACCAAAAGCTATCCTCAGTTGCGAAAAATTTTCGACGAGTACGAACGTTTGACTGGGAACAGTCTCGAGACAACGATCAAGAGTGAATTCTCGGGAGCCATCGAAGATGGCTACCTTGCAGTCGGTGAGACAGAAAAATCAATGTTTTAAGCACTGATTTACTTAATTTGTAACATCATTGAAGCGAAATTTAATTATAGAGTCTGACTAAGTAGCAGAGATTTTTAAAATTGCAAACAACTAGTCCTGCCACCGCCAAGGAATACGACTGTCCGTTGTAATTACTCTATTAATTAATTGCTTTCTGTTCCAGTGAGATGTGCCCGAGACAAGACGGGATACTTCGCTAAGCGACTTAACCACGCGATGAAAGGAATGGGCACTGACGACACGACATTGATCAGAATAATAGTCGCTCGCTCAGAGATCGATTTAGGAGACATTAAGGATACCTACCAAAAAGTCTACGGACGGTCACTCGCTGAAGACATTGACGTAAGTTGAAACTACGATGTGTAGTTTCGGATTCCAACCTCTCAGACCAATTCTGCAAAGTTCTTTTGCAAACTAAATTATTTAAATTTCCCATCTCGAGTCCGGTAAAGTCGAGTACTACTTTAACTACGGTGAATAATAGTTTAACTACAGAATACTATTTTACCTACGGTGAATAATGGTACAACTGCAGAATACTATTTTATCTACAAAGAGTACTGTTTTATCTACGGAGGTTATCGCTACCGTAGGTTTATTATTTAATTATTGTTGGGGCACTTTACCAGCCTATTTTGCGGAAGCAATCTCTGAGGTTGGATCTCGTTCACCCGCATAACCGTGCACATACATGTTGTAATACTGCCCGGAAACAATTATTAACCATTTACTGTATTATACTCCGGCTGTCCATGACTCTCCATGAATTTCAGGACGACTGCTCGGGCGACTACAAGAGACTCTTGCTTACCCTACTTGGATGAAAAACATTTCATGTTCGACAGCTTCTCTTTCGTTTCACATTATACACTGTACAGTGTTAAAATCGTTGCACCTCGCAACGGTCCGCGAAGCTTCTTAGACGCTTATGTTAATCCGATGACATTAACGGTGATTATGGTGTTGCGTGGTTGCCTTCTCTGATATTCCTATTAAGATTACAACTATACGATTATTCGGTCTCCATGAGACCAGACAAATAAATCAGATTTATAATTTCTTATTTGTTATTAAACGATTCGTACTCCTAATATCACCACTTAACCCTCTAATTTTTCACTAATCTATCTGACGAGCCTCGCGCGGGACAGTTTGAAAATTTGAATTTTTGAAACCGCGTCCCGCGCGACGCCGCGGAGAACGGCGCGACTTTCGATTAACCCTCTACTAAAAATCGAATTGTTGATCGAGTTTTAACATTGCCGAGAAATGAATATGGAATTATGCTAAAACGTTCGGCATTGGCGTTGCTTTAATTCTCTCTACATTCTGTTTGCATTTACAGAACGACTGCGGCGACGATTTTAAGCGGCTTCTGATCGCACTTTTGTGTTAACGAAAGCCATGGAAGGGCTCTCCTCTCTATAAGAGCTCGCCTAACCTCGATACCGTGAATAATACGCCTCCCACGTAACTGTACCACTTGTTTTTAATAAAATCTGCACGTTGGTCAACGGAGAGCTGTTCATTTACTATCGTAAATCAGTCTGACGTGCATCGAGAACACCTGTGTCTTCTCTTTTTTCCAGAACGATTGCACAGCCGAGTGGAAAAGACTTCTGATCGCGATGCTGAATTAGGATTCCGATATTAGGCTCTCTCTATATCTATCTGTCTCGCTATGCGGATTAATACTCAAACGTTACTGTCTATGATAGTCCAGCGATTGCAAAGAGGCCACAGGTGCAAGATCGTTCCGAGCGAAGGTCGAGTATTGGAAATTGTCAAAGAGTATTGGAATCTCTGAAAATTGAACCAAAGAATGCGATCGGATTGCTAAATGTTTAATTAGTGCAACGTTGCAAATTGTAGCTGGCTAAGATAACGTGAATGGAGGAACTAAGATCGGTACGATCATTTTAGATGGTCCAAAATAGATAGAAACGTTACATTCCATTTTTGAAAATACGGTAGAGTAGTCGAATTTTATTATAAATGATTTTTATATATTTTTTATTGATGGTTCTGTGAAGCGATTTGAAGCGCAACGCGAGAAATGTCGGAAAATATTTATTTTCTAATATTTTATTCGTCTCGTTGGCAGCTTGGATATTTTAAATAGACACTATTTTTTAATCTTGCTACAAAACAATTGTACTGCAAAATAAATGTCTGTTCATGAAGTGAATGTCTATTACCTGATTCTCCAAATATGTTACCAAGAAATATTATTTGCGATTGACAAATGAAATTTCAGTCCCAATCACAATTCCAATCCCAGTGTACCCTGTGTTGGTAATGTAGGGAGTGTCAATAAAATCCCACCCTTCTTTTAATTTCTGAAATTTATTTTGAAAACATGATATACTAAAATAAATATTATTGATAATATAGCGCAATATATATATTAGATCATATAATATATTATCACCAAAGATATTAAAACAATAAATATTAAAAAACTATATAAAATCGTATAATGTATTAAAAATTATTATATAAAATACTGTTATCGACGACATTAAATAAATAAATATTATAAAAACATTACCGATAAAATGACGTAATATATATTAAATTTTATAATATATTATCACCGATGATATTAAAACAATAAGTATCATTACAAAACTATATAAAATCGTACAATATATTAAAAATTATTATATAAAATACTATTATCGTCCATATTCAACAAATAAATATTATAAAAACATTACCGATAAAATGACGCAATATATATTAAATTATACAATATATTATCACCGAATATATTAAAACAATAAATATTAAAAAACTATATAAAATCGTAGAATGTATTAAAAATTATTATATAAAATACTATACTATATAAATATTATAAAAATGTTGAACCAATGAAAGGAGAGTGGTAACGCGAAACACTGTCACCGATAATAGCGAAATAGCAAGCGTTCCTCGTAAAATGCCATAATACATGATATAATAACGCGTTCCCAGGACGAAGAAAAATTGTAAGTAGTAAAGATGTCAAGGTGTACCGTTGTGTTCCGTGTCCGAAACAGTTTATGTCCAGATCTGGCATACCTTAAATAGGCAACCATATCATAATCCGTAAAGGAAAATTGCGAAGGCGTAGGTCCGGCCTACTCTGCCAAGTACGGACTGCCAGGCTTGTTCACGTAGGCCTTTGAGCATGATTCGACTGCGACTTCGCAGAGGCTGGATCAGTCATCGGGTGTTATTAGGCGCGAAAGGATTCGTTGTCTGGATCCCGGCGAAGATCGAGACGAAATTGTCCCATCGATCGAATTCGGGTCCGCGAAGATGCGGCCGGGACCACTGGCATTGTCTTTCGCGGTGAGTT
>JAQQRN010000037.1:20658-27104 GCA_028455555.1 Augochlorella aurata | reverse complement strand
CGTAGATTCCGCTTTCGATACCAGTAGAAAGGTCTGTTCTCGATCAGGCAAGTAGAGCAAGCCACTCTCAGCGCGGCCAAGTAAGATAAGAAGTACAGTGAATCGAACCGGGAACAGCAGGCCGGGAGCTTAAAATCGAGAGTTTATAGGTGCTAGGATAAAATTGTATCATTTCTAATTCAGCGAGTGATAAGACCAAGGTTTCCGCAGACCGAAATGAAGTCTGGGACACGTGTGCCAGTGGTATTGGTCTGTATCCGATCAGACAGCGCGAAGAATATCCGGAATTTCCGAAGAACCGCTGCATGAACGAAGAAACCTATAAGCTTTCGCCTGCGGAAATCGACCGCTAATTCTCTCTGTGCATAGTCCAAGCTTATGTTAATGAATGGGACGATTGAAAAATAAAAAGAATAATTCAAGAAATATGGTGGTCCAGTCTAGGAACTCACCTGAGCTCGTTGAGGGTGCTCTCGCGCAGCCGTTCGCTGGCACAGGTGTAATCGTTTCGGAGGGGTTGCTCGACGTCCACGGCTCGGTAGGCGATCGAATGGTGCTGCATGGCGTCCGTGGTGTCCGCTTCGTCCTCGTCGAGGTTAGGGCACACGAGCGGAGCGTATCTGCTGACCGGCTCGATGTAAATCTCGTCCGAGGCCGTAAAGATCGTGCCGTCGAACAGACCGTCCTCGGTCACGATGCCGTGCACCGACGAGCTCTCGTCGTCTGGAAACCATAAATCGAACGGGTTACTTTCTAAACGTCCTGCGACCAATCTCGAGACTCTCGCGGGCTAAGTTCGTCGCGCGTCGCGGAGAATGCAGTTTTTAATTGTTACGTTGACATTGTGGTGATGAGGATTTATAGATAGAACTGTAGTAGATATTGCGGTTTTGCTAAGGTTATGTCAAGGTTTTGTCATGGTTATGTCTATTTGGTAGTATGTGAAATGCAGTATAATGTACATGATGCAATATGATATATATGATGTAATATAATATACATGATGTAATATAATATAGCTAATGCAATATAATATACATAATGAAATATAATATATATGACGCAATATTATATACATAATGTAATATAATATACATGATGCAATATAATATACATGATGCACTATAGTATACATGATGTAATATAATATGCCTAATGTAATATAATATACATAATGAAATATATTATATATGACGCAATATTATATACAGAATGTAGTAATATAATATACAGAATCCAATGTAATATACATACTGTAATATAATATACATATTATAATATAATATACAGAATGCAATGTAATATACATACTGTAATATAATATACATAATGCAATATAATCTGCATAATTATATATAATGTATATAATACAATATAATATACACAATGCACTATAATAAACATAATAGGATAATAGGAACATATTATAAAAATAGTAGAAAATAGAAATTTATTATCAAAATATTTCAAAATAGAATCTTATTATAAAAATACTAGAAAATATAAAGTTAGTATAAAAATATTAGAAAATGGACAGTTATTATAAAAATAGTAGAAAATAGAAAGTTATTATCAAAATATTGAAAAATAGAAACTTGTTATCTAAATTTTAGAAAATAGAAAGTTATAAAAATATTACAAAATAGAAACTTATTATAGAAATATTAGAAAATAGAGAAATATTATGAAAATATTAAAAACTAGGAACTTATTATAAAAATAGTACAAAATAGAAAGTTATTATGAAAATATTGAAAAATAGAAACTTATTATAGAAATATTAAAAAGTAGATTAATATTATGAAAATATTAGAAAATATTAACTTATTATAAAAATATTAGAAAATAAAACGTTATTATAAAAATACTAGAAAATATAAACTTATTGTAAAAATATTAGGAAATAGACAGTTATTATAAAAATAGTAGAAAATAGAAAGTTATTATCAAAATATTGAAACATAGAAACTTCTCATCTAAATATTAGAAAATAGAAAGTTATAAAAATATTACAATATATAAACTTATTATAGAAATATTAGAAAATAACGATTGAAAAACGTCTATCCCCATTAGTTATTCCCGGCATATAAAACCGGCCCTCTTGGAACAGTGATCTTCGAAAAAGGAGGTCACGCAGGAAAACCCTCTCCGTACGTAACAAGACAATGACGAGCCCGTCCTCCAGCTCGTGATTCTTGCCACGATCGTCGCGATCCTCGATATTCCTCCCCGGGAATTCTCGTGGCTCCGAGATGACTCGGGAATCGCGCGAGCGGACAACAACTACGTTGCCGATAGCTCGCGAAATGCACGTCGGGAATGCCCCTCAAGTCAGCCGAGCCATCTTTTTCCTGAACGCTGGTACCGCGCTCGTAAATCGTGAGATTTACGCGTGCAAGAACCGCGCACCGGGGGGAATCAGCGTTTATATCACGTTTGCACGGCCCTGCCCCTTTCTACCCCGCCCCGTAACTGTGAATTTATATTCGGTTGATTCGTTGCATCATCGTAACGTATCAGATCGACGGTGCCGCGGGTCGGGACCGCGGCATGTATGATTCCCTCGTTCCGATTTTACGGGCCCCTATTCCGTGATCACGGGTTTCCTTCTACGTACCCACTGCCATCCTTCCGGCACCTTTCGCGTGAACCACACATTTTTTCGTCCGGAGGACTCGCATTGTCTGCGCCGATACTTTGGCGGGGGAGGGGTGAGTTGACGAGGAGGACCAATGGGGTTGGAAATTACTTTTTGAAAATGAAATGTGTTAACGGTGTTTCCGTTAAGCGATGTTGAAAGACGCTTTTCGAATTTTAAATATAAATTATTCTATGGGCTTTATTATTTATCCACACTGATTTTTCAAAGTTAACATTGGCATATTAACTTTAATATATTAATAATGTATTAATATTGAAATATATTAATATTTGAAATATATTATAATATTATAATATTGAAATATATTAGTATATTTCAATATTAAATAGTAGAAATATATTATATTATAATATTGAAATATATTATTAGTATTTGAAATATAATATTAGTATATTTCAATATTATAATATTGAAATATATTATTAGTATTTGAAATATAATATTAGTATATCTCAATATTATAATATTGAAATATATTATTAGTACTTGAAATATATTATTAGTATATTTCAATATTATAATATTATAATATTGAAATATATTATTAGTATTTGAAATATAATATTAGTATATTTCAATATTGATATATAAATTATTTGAATTATAATATACTAATATATTACTAATATATTAATATTAAAGTTATGGTTGTTTGAAGCATGCGACGATTTTATATCAATATATATTAATATATATTTCAATATTAATATATTTCATTACTGTAATATTAAAATGTATTAATATCTATTAATATTAATATTAAAATATTTATTAATATTATTAAATATATTAACATGAAAGTTATGGCTGTTTGAAGGACGCGACGATTTTATATCACTATCGATGGACATAACCTTAAAGATATTTTTCTGAAAATTACGATTTTCAGAACGGCATTTAGTATTCATAAATGCGACTACAACCCTTACTAGAACAAACCAAAAATTTGTATCTTTTCTATTTGTTTTTAAGTCGCCGAGGTTTAACAAAACAAGCAAAAATCGATAATTGAATTTCAAAATATCACCACTGTTTTAATTATCGACATTTACCTTTCGTTACAGTATCTGCTGTAACCGAATTCATACTAATTAACACGGTCCGTGCCGAGCTGTTTTTGCTCGACTCTTCGCGGTGGTTATTTGATATTATACTAAAATTTGATATATTATATGTAATCAGTAATGATCGTATAACAGCGGAAGGGACTTTTTACGTGCCATTCCTGTGGTGAAAATTAATTCTGTTGTTCTAGATTTGTTTTAAACTATATTTCTAACGCATTAAACGAACGTGTAATTTCAAAAACTACAAAATAAAGTAAAACAAACAGTAAAAATATAATAATTTCGTTTAGGATGATATTTAATTGGTTTCTTAAAATATTTATGTTAATATCAATCCTTTGCATAATAAAACCAAGATAAATAAATAAATAATAAAAAATTCTCATGTTACATTGTCAATAATATTATCATCATCGAATTTGTTTATGTTTAAGAAATTTTACGAAGTGTAACTGTTCATGAGTCACAAAATTCAATGTCGTATGCATTAAATGTAGTAATTATATGAGATGAGAATAATATTCTCATAGTCAGAGAAACTCTTTTATATTTATAATATAAAACGTAAAATATTGTATAATAATAATGTAAATAATAATGTAAAATGTATAATATAAATTGCCTCGGAAGAATTGTAAGATAGAAGTTATTGAAATTTTTCTCAATTTTTATAATATAAATATATAATAATAATAATATAATAATAATAATATATAATATTATAGTAATAATGTATAATAATGTAGTAATAATAATAATAATATAAAAATAATATATAATATTACAGTATACTGTATAATAATATAATAATAATATATATGATCATATATTAATAATATATAATAAGATAATAGTAATATATAATAATATAGTAATAATATACAATAGTATAATAATAATACAAACAGCCTGTGCTTGATTAAAGAAATATATTAACAACCTTTAATATTAACAGCTTTAGGTCTCCAATAATTGTCTCCAATTATCAAATATAAAATATAGAGTCAACAAAAATATAAAAAATAAACAAATTACACATTGCGTTATCAATCCTCCATTTACTAAACTTTCCCACGTTCAGAAGAGGCCTAAGACAATCGTCTCCCAAATATATTCGACCTTGACATAACCTCGGCCAATCTTGGAGCATAATGCAAGCACTACCCCGCGAGCCTGGCACGTGTCTCGAGTCACCTAAATCAAAACTAAAATCCAAGTAACCGCCGCGCCAGGTACAACTTGATCTCGACTCAGGTATATTCTCACAATAGACCTTCGATTGCGGCATTAACATATGTACGTTGAATCTAAATTACAGGCTCGGGCGGGAGGTCATGTTGGGGTCAGTCAATGATCGTTTAAAATATTCCGCACTGCATAAATTACAGTGTGAACGAAAATGTGCGCGGATGTAACGCCGGCCTCTCGGTAATTCGAGCACGTAAATGCGCATCGATGTTTAATTACATTTTAATATCGCGACTAAACGAGTGCACAGGCCCCACCCCCTGATCCCGGGGCCATGTATTATTCATTGTTCAATATTTACTTGGCGTTTAGCGTGGCTGCTAAATGAGTGCACCTGCACGTATCCGACGCGGTTCGTGCGCCTGTTTAATTAAAAGCACCGTAAAGAACCGCGACGATTACCGACCAAAAAAATCCATGGTTCACATAATCGACGTTACGCTCGCATAATTCGACGCGCTCTATCGGCGAATCGGCTGTAGTCGCGCGATGCAATTCGATTTCCTCGTTCAACCCCTTGACGTGTCACTTTCTTTTTGGAGCGATTATAAAATTTTCAATCCCAATAATTTATTATGGAAGGGGAGGGGGGAATTAATGTTTATTCCGTGCCTGGAACATCGATGCTTAAATATTAATGTTGCAAGGGATTATATAATAATATTATTCCAATTATATTTGTGATAAATATTTCTAATATTTTACTATTATTTACTATATTAATTATTAGGTATTTACTAGTATTTATTATTAAATATTAAGTATTTACTATTATTTACTGATAACTATTTAGTATTTACTATTATTATTATTATTATTATTATCAACTATTAGGTATTTAATTGTACTTGCTTCTTCCTCTATTAATTAAATTTTTCTAATTGTTAGTTAAAAGCAAATATAAGTATTTACTAGTATTTATTATTAAATATTAAGTATTTACTATTATTTACTATTAATTATTTAGTATTTACTATTATTATTATTATTATTATCAACTATTAGGTATTTAATTGTACTTGCTTCTTCCTCTATTATTTAAAATTCTCTGATTGTTAAAAGCAAATACAAATCGCAACAGGGTATGAGAAACACATTTAAATAAATAAAATAAAATATATTAAAATAAATAAAAAATAAATAACAGTCGCACAGCCGTCCTTTAATATAAATTCCAAATAAACTGGTTAAAACAGTTAGCTGCAAAATCAAAAAATAATTCGTGCAAAGGGTTAAAATAGTCTTCGTCCGTCGGACCGGCCGGAAACGTCCGAACCAGATCGGCCGTGCTCGCCGGCTCGCGGCGCGTCGATCAAAACGTTCGCGAGTCCGCGAGCGGTCAACTTTCCGGCGATTTTCCGGCGGCGCGCATTTACTCGCGCGTGTGATTGAATTTTTAATGCCCGAACGCCGAACGAACGCCTGTCAGATTACTAACAATTGATTAATTCGAGCGAAACCCGAGC
>JAQQRN010000034.1:0-20825 GCA_028455555.1 Augochlorella aurata | reverse complement strand
ATTTTTTGCTATTAAGTCATTAAAATGATTAAGATAATGATAACAACTAATTAAAAAAAGATGATCTCTCATCATCAGCTTACGAAGAAAGTCGCGAAAAAGACGACTTGCTAAAATTATTAGGAAAAAGATGACTTATTATTATCGATGTCAAAATAATTAAGAGAAAGATTATTATTATCCTAAAGCCTATTATTATCAACTTGTTATAATTGAGAAAAAGGTAATTAGGAAAAAGATGTCTTGCTATTATCAACTCGATAACACGATTACGAAATCGATGGCCTGTTACATTGATTACAGAAAAAACGACTTATGAACTCTAATTTCAGTCGACGTAGAAAACTTATCTCTTCCATAAAAGTTCGTAGTGTGTCTATAATTGTTCCCGACCGGCAGAGTTTTCCGAAAAGAAGACACGCTAGCTTTATGGAAATTTCGTGTACCGCGTCACGTGTTGCTAAGTACACAGTAAACCTGATACTGTCACTAATGGTACTCCAATCGTGGCATGTTGGTGGTAGTATTATATATCTTTATATTCACGTCGCGTAGTTTCCTGTCGAGTACCGAATTCGAAGGTATCGGGGACCCTTCGATAAATCATCGCATTAATAATATTAGAAACTTTTAGTCCACAAATATTGTCGAAAAGGTTAGCTGGCTCGTCCGGTCTACTCTAGCATGGGCCGAGTCGCAAGAACACGCGTGCGAAAGAAAACACGATCGACTGACAACGCGGTGACATCACTCACAATCAGAAAATTACTTCGAATTACCCTGATCGAAAACTACGTCCCCTCTGTGTTGCAACCGCGCCGAACAACGGAACACGTGCATCTTCCCTCTCTTTCCCGGTTGCGCTTCCCTCCCCGCTCTACTTAGCGGATTACGACGACAAAGTACATCGTGATATCCGATGCTTTTAATTTGATTAAAGTAGACTTGACGCGTCCGTAAATTATTGGGCCTAATGAATTGCCGCGTGTTACCGGTAATAATTCCGAATATGCCGGTTAATTGATTAACGATGATATTACGCAGTGCACGCGTCTCTGCCCGTCGACGAGCTCGTTGTATTGTGAAATCCGATTTTTCTCCAAAGCGGCCGTCAAAAAAAATGATCAGAGAACACGGTTCATTAAGTCCTTTTTCTGCCGTACCAAATTCGCCGACGCTATTCGGGCATGAAATGCTTTCGAGTTAGCAGCGTGGATAGGCATGAATGATTTTCTGATTGAAACACATGTAAAATATTGAACACTCGCGTCGAATATATTAAGCGCCGTGTGACCTGGCATTTTGTATTCTATAGTGTGGTAAACAAGTAATCAAAATCAATTGTACGCTTTGAGATGCGAGGTATTCGTTCAATTTATCATTTAACGGATCGTTGAGATTTAGCTGGCGCATATGCAGTTAAATATTCCATTGAACAAAGTATAATTCAATAAATCGTTGCTGAAGTGTTTATGTATTTATAACGTCGCCTAGTGAGTAAATGTCCTAAAAAGCGAACTATTCTTTTGGTATGCATATTATCAAGAAATACAAATACAAATCGCGTTTTCAAAAGTGTGTTTTAAATGAACTATAGCGACTGCTTCTAGCATTCGTCATCATACATTTACCGATAAAAGTTAAGGAACGGAACAGTTATTTATATGACATTAAGTAAACAAGATACAAATAATATATCAATTTTAATCTAGGAACAGAAAATATGTATTACGTCTGTGCTAGTATTCTATATGCAAGCATTAAAAATAAAAATGGACCTTTAATGACACGAAACATTAGAAATGTTTGATGATAGCAACAATTGATTACAAAAAGGCTAATTATTTTTTACATATTAATAACGTGTGAAATCCTTTAGATCGTTTTACTGTCTGACATCTAGACAGCCATTGACTTTACTAATTTTATGCAAAAATCTATCGGTATTCGAATTATATTTTCTTTATTTTTTTTATTAGTTCATACTTATGGCTGCAAGTTTAAAGGTTTAAAACCGGTGAATAACTAGACCACGTAATAATAACATTAACATTTTCTTCCACTAAGGACTCTTTTACATAATTTGAAGCATATTTAGTATTAACCAATACACACGCCACTTAAGCATAAAATTATAAATTATCAAAGCGTTTGCTGCTTGAGTACTTTTTGAAATACAATCGGCAGAAGCAGTGTTTTCGTGTGTGAACATTCTCTCTCGTTAGCAATGAACGAAATCTCGAAATTTTATGCAACACGGAACTTCGTTGAGTGAAAATCGGTGTTAATAAATTTCACGGAAACACAGTTTCCCGTTCCTCCTTTTTCTGGCTCGTTAATCGCATTAAAAGTTACTTGAAATTTTAAGTATGCGATGCATCATCGGATTCATATTTTCAGTTGCATTTCTCTAGTAATATATTCTAAAAGGGAGATGAGTAGCTGTCCTAATCGGTTTTTAGGTCCTGCGTTTACTGTCGGAAGTTTTACGTTGCTTTTTTTTCCGCTCATCACACTTGAGCATAATTTATTTTTCCGTGAGCTATCGTTGCAAACTTTTCTGCAGTTTACCAAATGCTATATCTCATTTCTGCATTTTATATTTGTGCTTGGCATGGAAAATGTCTTAATTGTTAATAATTATGTCTTAATTATTGAAGTTTTTAAGGGGTTAGAAATCATTCAAAATTTGAAAAAATTAGATTCTTTTATTAAATAGTGGTTTGAAGTCTGAAAAATAAAGTATGTATGTATTATAGGCAAAGTTCAAGGTTATGTTTTTGAGATTTCAAGGTCATCGAAGTTTTTTTAAATGAAATGAGGTATTTTTATTATTGCTGTATGATAGTCGAGGTCAAGACGAATCCAACGTCCTGTAATATTATGTAATACACGTGACCTTGAGTACGAAAAAAGTGCTAATATCAGTGATCAAGTTATGAGGAGAGTCAGAGAATCGTTAATTAATTGAAATTAATGGACATCATTTTGAATACTTGCTGAAATAAATTTTTCTTTATTATTTACATCAACATCGCGTTAAAAAGTTTGAGTGTAGTATGAGATGCCTTCTCATTTCTTTACTCTCGCGGCATACATTTTGTACTTTTTGATACAATTATCATTAATTGCGCCTCGGTAGCATTGAATAAATAGAACGTGAAAATGCTACGAGGGAATCGAGTAAAATAAATCACGTGTTCACAGGGGTATAATTTACTCAATAATCATTTGAAACTTTGGATTCTCCATTAACAGAAAAGCATACGGTTCCTTTTCAATATCTAAAAATTGGTTAGTATGATTTTGTATGCGTGTCATCGACGTTTATTCGATTTGTATTGGCATAATCGTTTTATTATTGTATTACGCATACCGCATTTTAAACGACTGCTACAGTTTATTATTCTCCAATTAACTTGCAGATGGCAGACATTACATGAAAATGAATAGCATACTTCAAAATATGATAAAAAAAAGAAACAATATCAAGAAAATTTTAGTAAAAAAGTGAACAAATTCCCACTGAAATCTGTTATTGCTAAGGTACAAATATTGCAGTGAAGAATCGTTCACATAGATTCAAATGATGGATAACATTTCATTTCGACCTTCGACAATTCTAGACCGTGAACAAAGGGAATGTAATTGAACGTTCCAGTTGAAGTTGTGACCGAATTGCATTCAATGACCACCCCATATTTCTCATTCGGCCTCAACACAGCATTATAATTAAAACGTCTATAGTGTTTAATGAAAGTGATGCTTGGACAATCCGTTGTCTCTCTTCGGACCGCAATTTTCAACATTTTCGATTAATGAACCTTATAAAAATTGCTGAATATATCTCTCTAACAAAGTAGGAATCAAATGTTCGAGTTGTTTTCTGAAATGAACAATTACATTAAAGAAAAAGTAAAATGTAACAATGAGAATAATATATGTAACATGTAGTGATACTTAAGGGAAGTAATGTACACAGGCGAATCAGTGTTAACTAATGTTAATTGCAATAAGTCAAAAGACAAACTAAACAAGTAGTTTGATAACAGAAATTTGCAAATTAGTGTTAAGTCGAAAGACAAGCTAAGTAAATATTTTGATAATAGAAATTCGCAGTTTATCATAGAATTCTGGCATAATATTGTCTCTTTGTCTCATGTTATAAATTATGACACAAACGTTTATTTCTTTCCTTAATAATTTTAATGTATTAGACATAATACAACAGTATCTTCGTATTCTTTAACACGGTTTTTAATTCGATCTACCCATTTTTCGCGTCCTTCGCGTTTTTATACTTTATATTAACTTATGAATTAGTTTATAAAAATTGTTTTTCTTTTATTATCTTAACTGCTTATTTTTTTATTATCTTAACTGATTATTTAAACTGCCGATTACATTATTTATCTACCATTATGGCTGTTATAATTATAATTTAAGTTATTCATACTGTAACGTAATCGTATAGCTACGCTACTTGGTCAAGAAAGTGGTTAGATTAATAGAAATTCGAACGGTATTTGACGGGATGAAGGATATTCTACGGATATTTGATATGACGACGGGTATTACAAAGCAGCATTTGGAGCTTCATGTTCATGATCGATCGAATCTCGCTATTTTTGTGAACCTGTCGACAAACGGCACTTTTGCAGTAGGCGTAAAGTTTTCTTTGAACCAGGCTATGATACTAGTTTTATTACCGCACAGTTTTTGTAAAAACGAAAACACATCTACTCAAAAGAACACTTTTGTTAGTGTTAACACATTAACTATAGTCGAACCGCCATGTCCGCAGTTCCAGTTGTCCGTGTTTTTCTACATCCAGATTACCGTAGTTACAAAAACTGAAGAGCTTAAAGGAGCAAAAACGATTCGCGCATTTTTGTGAATCCTATTTTTCATTCATTCGATTTTTATTACAAAACGTAATACAGCAGATTTCATTTATTTTTCTCTGACCTTTTTTTAAGCAATTCTCAGAAGAAAAGAACACGTAGAGATATGTACAAATAATACATAACACGTCAAGGAAATATTAATTCATTCATTATGTTGCGAATTAACTGAATGATTCTTGCTCGAGACTCCGTATTTTGTTTCGTCAAGGATTTTAAAAAAGTTAAAAAATGAAAGTTTTTTGTTATTCCAAGTAATAGCAGAATTAGGAACAGCATCTTAGTCATTGTCGAGTAGACTAGTTCCTCTCATACCCTCAACGAACTTTTGAAAAGTTTCGGATATCATTGCTGATCGCAATTATCGCATTTTTTAGTTCTACAGCGTTCTGAAACACAGATCAGGTTACAAACCTAAACGTATTGAACTTGGCATAGTGAAGATGGTGCTATAGTAATGCTACAATCGAAAATCAGAACTCCGATTATTTTATGTCTTATGTAGGAGCAACTTTATAGATATTTTCACAAAACTTATAATTTATCGTACCCTTTCACCTCACACGATCGACTGTTTCGTATTCCCATCCACAAGTCCGAAATACTCAAAAATGGGGGACGATGCTGTAGTTATGCTCTTCAATGTATTTGGCAAACGAACTGTTGAATGCGAAGTGACGTATTTCAATGAATGAACTACAATTACTCTGCATAGCAATTGGTGTGCGAATGCAGCCAATATTACGGTCATAGATAAATCGGTTAAATCGGAACAAAGTACAAAGCTGAACAGAGTACAGTCGAGCCAGCGGCGATGAGAAAATAAATTCACTTGAAAAACGTAGAGGACAACGCAAATAACGGGCGCGTTGAGTACGTTCTAACATTCGCTGAACGAGAACAAATCGTCAATCGAATTGGTGAAAAAATATGGTGTGTCGCGGCTACTTTTAATCTCGTAAATTGGTTTCGGCGAACAGCGCGTCAATTTCAACGGTGAAGCTCTTCTACGTAATAGCTACTATCTGGTTTGCACCGGCATGTCACCACGTTTCTTCATTAAATGCTGCACTAACGAGGCTTCTCGCGAAGATAGAGCGGTTTTTCTGGTGTCTACGGAAAACCGAACCTTCTGACGATCGTTTTAATATTAGAACTGGAAACAGTATAGTCGTTACTGCACAGTAAAGAATAGTACTTATTACTGGTTAACTATATGCTATTTTCAGAAATTTTTTAGTCGATAACCCGGTGCATTCGGTGTCTTGAGAATTGATAAAATGTCACTTTGAAATTAGTTTTGGTTGCCAAATATAAACGTATCGTATAATGTCAACACGATTTTCTTGCTATTGATAAACAATCTAGTGATACAATGCAACTATTGTCACACTATGTAAACATTATTTTTTTATTGAGTAATTTCGACCTCTGTAAATGTTTATTCTGCAAATCAAAATATATAAATACACAGTTTACTTGTAATACGTTTGTTCAAAACAATATTTATATACTTGAATTCGAATTTTGCAGTTCGTTTAAATGCACATGTTGCCAACAATCACTGCTAGATTATTACTATTTTCAATTTATTAATGCAGACAATTTTGATTTTGCATAAAAAAACCGCAGTCTAGTTATTACTAAATAATTTATTAATAAAATGTATCATGTATTGGACGAAATATGCAATCAACCCCCGTTATATTGTTCTTGGAGCTACGCTATCCAGAAATTTAGTTGAACGTAACGCCTTCTAATTTCCTTTATAGTTATTAATACTGTGTACCATTTGATCTAGACTGTGAATTTTATGTATTCACGGCAAAAATGACTGTGCAATTTTGAAGAAATAAAATGATTGCAAGAATTAAAGAATATTAATATTAATATAAGAATATTAATATAATTAATTAAAGAATATCAATATGTTACTTTCGTTAATTGGCACTTTTACAAAAGTTGCAAAACATTTTTATTCTGCACACATATTCGCAGTCTAGTTATTACTACACAACTTTTATTTATTTCTATTGAAATATTTAAATACTTTTCTCTGATCCTGCGAACATGCATACACATTAAAATTTCACCAATATGTTTTTATAAATAACTTGCAGAGGACTGATGATGTTGAAACTGCATGCATCGATTTACAAAGTAGTTATCTTACGAACAGTATTCAAAGTAGAATCCGGGACCTCCAAGCACTTAAACTTCGTCAGGAAACGAGGAAAGTCAGCAGGACGTTATAGTTGTGGTAACCGAGACACGGCTGGCTGGTCAATAAATCCTAAGTTTCAGAGTTTCAATTCTAATTACCATTTTCCGTTCTCAAGGCTTCATCATATGTTATAATGTCCAGAAACAAAATCTTTAAATGGAAAAAATCTAGTCATAAATTCTAAAACAAGTCCACTTTTGAACACTGTTAACCCCTTTCTCTCACGAACAGATACGAATGTTATTCATATCTCCCAAATCAATACAAAATCTGATTTTTTTCTTCAAGAAACAAAAACTGTAACCTCTTTCGATTAGGGAAATTTTTAAGGATAAGGTATTTTTAATGAACGTAACTCTTACGTAATCAACGTAATTCTTTATATAGGGTGTCACAGAAATGTCTAAAAATCCGAAAATGAGAGATACCTGAGATCATTTCAAGCAACATTTTCCTTAACAAAAATTTTCTCAGAGGCATCGTTAACGAGTTATTAGCGAGAAACATTGACCAATAAGAGGCGAGCTCGTCTGACGCTAGCCGACCGAGCCAACGATTAGACGAAGCCCAGTTCCGCTCATCGGAAATAATATTCATGTAACGGATATTATATCCGTATAACGGATATAATACGTTATTATCATTATGTAATCTCTCATCATCTTCGCTCATTCGGTATTATGTGGGAAATTTATTATGAACAAAAAAGAATTATGACTGAACCAAGTGCTTTGGCAATTAGATTTAACCAGTTAACTGTGGCGATCTCTTTGCAAAGCGCCCACCAGTGTGTGTCGCGATAATCAAGTAATGACGAATTCAACTCAAATTATTTATAATTTTCATTTGTTTGTTTCATTTCGTCTTGACCTCTAAACATTTTAAACATATTACAATTTACCAATATAATTTAGTTTTCGCCAGAATTACAATTTAAATATCAAATTGTAACAAAATTTTACGTATGACGGATATAATCGTCATGACACAAAATTCTGCCACATCTCCATGACGGATATAGTCGTCAAACACACTTAACTGGTTAAAGTATTTCAAAAAGCGGAGTTAATTGATTTGACCTGTGAACGGCTCGTATATGTTAGAATGTTTCGAACATTTTATACATCAAATATTAATACCATATTATATATAATCTAAAGATCTTACTAGGAGCTTTAAAAAGAGACGAAACAGAGAGAGTTCGTTGAAACGAGACAGCTGATGGTGTAGTAGTCGATAAAAAAAACACGCGGTGAAGCTCCAAGAACGTAGCGAAGTAATAAAGAGACGAAGTTCGGAGCGTCGCGAAGATCTGATCGATAAATGTATATCGAGGCTATTTAAGACCACGCGAGATCTTGAAACGAAATGTTGAAAGCAGGCAATATTATGGAAGTTCGCAAAATAACAACACCTAAAACGGTGCAGGGAAGACACAGGAATGTTTCTGACTGAAACGTACACACACCTGACTGCCAAATATATATACACTTACCGACAAAAATCAAAAAACAACGTAATCGTTTAGTAATTTTGGTGTATTCTCTCTCTTCTAAGATACGTAGCTTGAAACTAAAAATAGCATAATGAGGTAACATTCCATACATTAGTAAACAATGATTTTTGTTCCGAACATGTTTATAAAAGGACCACAATTAAATTGAATCGAAGAAATAAGACAAAAGCTGCGTGACAAAATTCAAGAAACATACAACCTTCTCGTAATAAGTTGAGTCCGTTATGTAAACAAACATATTCCGAGCATGCAGTTTCCTTTCTGACGTCGCTGAGTCTAGATCATATTATAGTTTGTATTAATCTCTTAGGCACGACTGAATTTTGCACGGGGCTGTTTCTCTGTACGGCAGAATTCGACGCGAATTACGAATTATACTGTAATATATGAGGGACAATGCTCTTCTCTACGCGAGCACATTAGAATCAAGTTTCCATGATTAAATTATCACTTTTCTTAAAGATACGATACATATACTTTCACTTAATATACTTTTTTAATAATACTTTTACTTAATAATGCAATTAAGTAAAGCACGAAACATTCATGAAAGCCATTATAGTGGCACGTCGTACTGGAAGATGACATTCGCGAAAGCCACTATAGTGGCGCGTCGTGCCAAATATGGGTGACGCTAATTTTTAAACAATTTTGAAAATTCATTTGCATTTTACTATATCCGAACAAACTGAATTTGACTAGGATGTTTCGGATGCGAAAGAGTTCTAATGTCATCCCCTATGATCAATTTTAACTTTCTAATTTCGCTTGAACTAATTCAATTGCTCTGATTTTGTGAAAATTTTGGTAGTCGATTGTCGACGCTCAAGGTGTTAACAGAAACTGAAAAGCTGAAAGTAGTTAAAATGTTTGAGGAAGGCAAGAAAAAGTTGACATAGCAAAACTGTTTAGTTTGAATCGTTGCATTATCACCAAAATTATGAAACGATTCGACGAATATGGAAGTGTTAAAACGGCACCACGAACTGGTGCCTATCCTAGAAGAGAGAGAATATATAAATATATATCCTTAACCTTTGTCTGTAAGTGTATACGAAAGTACTCCACGCTCGTGTAAAATCACAGTAAAACTTGGAAAAAAGCAGAATCGAAGGTCTGATGGAAGAGACGAAATCCAAAAACATTAAAAGATTTCCTAGTATGACTAAATACTTCTTTAGGTGATGTTATCTATGAAATAACGAGTTGATATGCGTCATAAACATTATTTTCTCAAGAGTAACAAAGTATTTATTTTTGTGCTGTGATAGAGCATCGTTGTAATTGGCAGTAATTGAAGTTGAGCAGAATGAGAGAATGCACTCGGTGCATAGCATAGCCAAGAAGAGGGTCGTTGAGAAATACTGGCACTCATTTCGCCGTGGTGTATCGAGTCGGCGAGTCCGAAGTTTATACAGAATAACTTTTCTCTCTTATCGCTCCCTCGTCGAAAAGGCTAAGATTTTTCAGAGCGAGCGAACTTTTTGTAACGGACTCAGAAACCGGCGGAAAATCAGTGTAATCATTTGCATCTTCCATTTCATCCAGCCGAGTCCTATCTGCATAAGCTTCACCGTTTCCAGTAACACAATGGAGGAAGTATGAATGTCAAACATGTCGCTCGGGCAAAAAGTAAAATAGATGGTAATGCGATTGAAACAGTTTCATCGAAGAACGACAACGGCCATATAAACCGGCTGCTGTCAGAAACGAAATTAATGAACAGTTTCCCCGCTGCAGTGAAAAAACTGTTTCTCGATATCAAGTATCAATCCAGATTGTGATAATGACTTCATTCCTTTGAATATTATTGCGAGGACTCGTTCTGACATTGTACTATTTGTCAATTCGCCATTCCATTAGAAAGTAAGGTGCAACAAATAGACTGAACAAATGTAATCTGTCTGGAAACTTCAACATTATGCCATCAATTATTTTTTTCCGTCCTCGCCTTTGTAACATTGCAATCGTTTTTAGGTAAGGCATATACAAGATTACTGTGTATTTACAGACCGTCCTATCAATCATTACAGAATGATTGACGGGAGATCTTCTACCTTCAATAATAATTTTAATTCTCTTCTTTTTATCGTTCTCTCTCTCTCTCTCTCTCTCTCTCTCTCTCTTCCTCCCTCCTAATTTTTTGCATATGCAAATACATAATGTTAATTGTTTGATTATTTCCAAATACCTTGAGTGTGATAACAAAGGTTTACATTCCTAGATTTTAGTGGTTAACACTTTGTAGCGACCGCTACCTCTGTTCCCTGCCGGTAGCTGGATACCTTTCTTGCAAGTCCTCTGAACGTTCCCGATTTCTATATATACCAGCTAATTATGATTCCTCAATATCCCCGCGTCTAAGGCAGGGTCCGCTAACATAGCCTTACTGACAAGTCCTCTAGCGGATCCGGGACGAAACGCTCCCCCACTCCATCTCTCGCTTCTTACTTCTCTCGTATTTACTTATCGCGCCATAACATTTAGCGCCTTTACTATATACACATATACGGTCCTTACATCAATCACATGTAAGCAAATTCAATTTTATATAACATCGTGCATTTCTATATTAACTACTTTGACGGGGCCACCAAAACTTTTTCCTACAAATTACTTAACACTTGTCTTTAATCTATCAATCACTGTTATCCTAATCGTTTATAGATCGGTAATAAAAGTACAGGTAACCGTCCTATAACACGGTAGATAGGTTCCTAGAAAATGCCATGTTGTGTGAAACCGTGTTGTATGAGACCCAGAGCCAGTACAAAAAGGGGGGTTACGTTCCGAAAACTTGTTAAAAACAAATATTTTTTTTAATTCTACATAAACAACTTAATTTTTATTAAAAATATAAATGTATGTACAACACAAAACAAAGAAAAAAAACAAAAAATATTATTTTAATTTCACGCAACTCTAATTTAATAAAGACGAAAAAGTTATTCTTCAACGCACCGTGGCTCGACGCAAACTGACGACCAGCAGCGTGAGACAATATCGTTTCACTCACTGAGGTAGAAATGTAAACATCTTAGTGGCAACATTGTAACATCTTTAAGACGGCAAGCCTCGCCGCGGCTGTAGAAGTACAGTGCTGTACACAAAGGTTTTTGCAATTTTCTTATCGTGTTAGAGCGAAACCGCGTTATAGGATGCCGTGTTGTAGGAGGGTTCCCGCAATTTACGAATCGTGTTATAGTGAAACCGTGTTATAAGATGCCGTGTTGTAGGAGGGCTACCTGTAATTTAAATCGACTTTTAAATATTTACGATCGTTGGTGGTAAGATGACGTAAACTATTACCTGCGAAATGACTAATTACGTTTCTACGAAAATAAATCAAAATTGGGTCTCCTACTTACCGCTTCACACAAGAACCAGCCATGTCAAGAATAAACGAAACAGAGTCACAGGTCACGTGCCGTACTGTGCCCGGAAATTGAAACGTGCCTACATTTCGCGCGAATCGATATACCAGCCGTTATGACAAAATAAAGGTCTTCTTATTCCTCGTTATCATTATGAAATCTGTAACGATGAACCGGTTGTCACTTTCAATAACAAATCTAAACACACCGGTATAATTTCACCTAATATACGCTCCTGTTGCAGTAATTCGAATACCACGTAATCAACTATTTCTATCGAAGAAGATTCGAATTACACGAATTAAATGAAGTTCGAGAACAATTTGAATGAAATACTACTTGAATCATTAATAACGTGAAAATCGTACGGCGATGGTTTTTGAATGAATTATTTTTATACAAACATTTTTGTGTGTAAAATAACCTGTACTTTCAAAGTTCAATGTATAAACATTTTGCAAAATTGAACATTTCCTTGCTTCATCATAATCGTAGATTATATATATAAAAGACAGTAAAGATCTGTGTGATTTTTTATTGTATATATATTTTACTTTTACCCATAAACTCACTCTAATTTCACATAAAATGTTACTTCATTTATTTATTTATTATTATTGCCTGAAACCATATGAGGCTTATACAGCAGACTACAATTTTGTACACTATATACAATAGTTATCAGAAATTAATAACGAAATTCTTATGTTACATTTTATTATAAAGTGATACATCATTTTAGACCACTGAATTATAGAAAACTCAAAGAAAACTAGAGAAGTCGCTTTCGTCGACGTTTCCGTACTGTTCTTACTTTGCCTGGGGCCTCAAATTTAAGGGTCTTCGAAGTTCGCATTGACAAATGAGAGAAATTCACTGTTTGGATTCTGTCTCTGAGATGTTAGGGTAGGAACTCCGTGCTTATGATAGCAATCTCGCCGAAGCGATGCGAGGAGACGAGGGTTTCAAAGTTAGGCCCTTATCTAGGGTCCTAATGAAGTAGAGTCAAGAGTAGGCAGGAGGAAGATGACACTGATTTCCGGGCGATTGTCCTACGTTCCCAACACGACGTATGTTGAAATAGAATAGTATTTATTTATTCATTTATCTTAGTTGAGTGTAGTCGCATTAACTGCAAAGTCATTAGCGACCACGTGTTTCACAGAATTGACATTTTACAACGTAGGATTAACAACATTAAATCTTTAGTACGTTGAATTATAAAGATTGAATGTGTTTGTATATATAAATTTTCAAAACACACTTTTTCTCGCGTGCCTATCAAATCATTATAAATCAATACTTTTCAATCTCCATAAACAGTTTCGTAACAATAATCAAGAAAAAACTTTGTTTTTTTTTTAAACGATTGGTTTTAGTCACATCAACTGCATGATTATTAGCGACGAAGTAAAGGGACTTTGGGGCATCTTTATAGTATTTGTTTTATAATCTTGATTTCTTTGATAAAGAGTAGGTTATATCAAGGTTATTTATATTATGTCTGTGACTAGAAACGATGTATTTTTGTCCGATTAAAATGAAATCTGAAATCGAAAAAAAAATGTGTTGAATTAGCTTCATTACCCATTTTGTAATTTATTCTATAAAATTGGAATTACATACACTGAAATTGATTGACCTTTATATACGTGATCCAAGAATAATGAGCGAAGAATGATCCGCATTATCTTCCATATAATTACAGAGTAGAGTTTCGCAAGAAATGTATTCAAGAGAACAAAACTGGATTGTATCAATGATGTTATTAAATGTTCGAATAACAGAAATTGGCAATTGAAGCTTAACGAAGATGTTAACCGATCTGTCTTTCACTGGTTAAGGATATTTCAAATGGAAACAGTGCCGAACTAATTTCATTTATGTATCAATCTTAAATGCATATTTTTAGAGATAAATAATTATAGTTACATTATACTTGTATTATATAATGTATATTTAAGCAATACTTCCATCTCATTTGTAATTATCTATTACTTTAATCAAAAATACACGGGCAACAATATACTTGTCAGTTAAAATTCAGTCAGTTAGAATTTATATAGCAACATGAATGTATATTACTGAGTGTTCGTTAACTATGAAACTATTGATAGGACTCTATTATTGTATAATGGAGTAACATAATAATCATAACAGCATAGTAATTATACTTCATTAGTCACAACTACGTTGAAGGTAAGACGAAAACAATTTATCCGCGCAAAAACACCTCGGAATCTCGAACGAGGAAACTTGTTGTTTCTTACAGAAATTAAGTGAACGTCAATCAGAGCAAGAAGAACAAAGCAGAAAAATGCTATTTGCAAGAACAGTAAAAGACAGCAGCGAAGGCGTTGAATATATTTTGTGTAATTATTTATTCCTTAAACACGCATCTTTGCATCGAATATAATTTGTTGATTTTAGCACGTGTCATTTCTTACTTGCACTGATCTAAATCCTGGAGTGAAAACAACTTTCAAAGTCGCGGGTAAAAAACATTTTAATCGTCTCAAAAATTAAAGTTGTACGACAATAAAATTGATATTTGAAATTACGTGTTATCGAAAGGAGAGTTTTGTAATTAAATTTCAGGTCAATCGTATGACCTATTTATTGTTCCTAGCAATCAAGCACAATTATCACATTGATTGAGAAATACTTAAAGTATTCATTTTTATGTAGTAATTAATGAATTTACAAATGCAATACTTTCATCATTGAATCCAAATGATTCATTTTTTAATTGAATTCAGGACAGGATAGTGGATTTATAATGTTATGTTAACAATAGCTTTTAAACAATTATTTATCAATTAATCGACAATTATTACATGTTGTGGCATAGATGTCCATCCATTACCTATCTTTAATAATTAATAACTTTTTAAAGAATATGGAGCAACAGCTAAAAGCATCAGGATATTTGACAACGCGTGTCAAGGTCAAGGTCACTAGAGTTTACTATCCTGTTATAGATAATTAAATGGCCTATAGAATATACGATGTCGATAGTACATTTGCATAAAATTTGAAGCCCAATTATTACTTAACAGGTGCGTGAAATGAAATTCTCCTACAGGTTAAAATTACCCTTCATATCCGTCTACCTGGGGTCTATCGTGTATCCATCCCTCGCTATCCGCATTCCAAGGGTTAACCCCTCAGATACGAGTATCAACTACAGGTAATAGCCCTAAATGCTCACGCAAAGCCACACGTCCATCGCTATACCGGTACTTAGTTCACAATACTTAGTTAACCACCCATGGTCCGAATTATTAATACGCGTATAAACAAGTGTATACAACTCAGTATAAATTAATGACAACTTCATAATTTTTAAACTTCATTTACTGTGACATGCGAAGCGAAAGTCAATATGCCTTCAAAGTTCCATTAAGCTATAGAGGATTGGCAGTTGTTAAAAACTTATTGCAACATAAATAAATAGTAAACCAGATCAAAATTTCGGAATATAAAATATCACCAGTGTAACAGTATATATGTGTGTATATAAACAACAGTATATATCAGTGTAACAGTATATATGAGTGTAACAGTATATATGATTAATTGTGGAAGTATTGTATGATTTTTGCGAAAAGAATTATGGAGACAATATTCATATACCATTGCGTAAAAGATTGTAAAACGATCAGTGTTAAATATATATCTGATAAAACCTTACATCAAGAAGATTAATGTTGTTCTTGCGACAAATGCATTTTCATCTGCAGTGTCCGCTGATGTGTCAGGCAATCCACCCAAGTAAAAAACATCTAAGAAAAGAATCCTAGCAACCAAAAAATTTGAGATTTTTCATTAAAACCTCGATTTTACGAGAGACGGCGGCCTCAAGTACCACTTTCCTGATATGATGAATTATTCCCGAACGTCTGAAACGGCTACAGTCCCGATGGCTCATTTATGAGAGGCATTAAACGCTGCTATGACAAAGTATAGAATGTAGCTTTCTGAAACAGAATGTGCTTTTATAACGACTTAGAAATAGATAATCTCCATTTCGCATTCGGACTTCCGGAGGATAACAATTATAGTCGAGGTGTGGTGCAACGCTCGCATTCGCTGCCGGAACTTTTGACTGGCAACTCTAATTCCTGCGCACTTCTACTTCCAAGTGCCAAACCACAAATAGATAATTCGATTTCTGCGGAAGCAGGAGGGACTCTGGAAAATCGGTAACGGGTTAGTTGCTGCGACCGTCACGTTTGCTTAGTTCGTAATCGCGTTTTATCTTTTCCCCTATGCGGTTTCGTGCTACACTGCGATCCGCGAAAATATTCGAACGCATATTACTCTGACCTCAAACAATTTAATTTTCCACTTGCGGGAAAATGCCGTTCGATTTCTCAGATATAGGAAACTTGTATGATAAAGTGAAACTTTAGAAGCAATAGGGTGGGGTAGCCAATTACTATGCTTTGTTGGTCGACTTTTGGAGTTTTCGGTGGAAACTTAGTTGACATTTCTTAAGAACTGAATGGTAAATTTCAAAGTTTATTTTATCAATTTCAATTTTCCCATGAAGCAAATAATTTTTGTGTTGTTTTAATAACTTTCGTCTTTTAAACATTTAATTTTAAGAGATAAATAATTAATTGAATGTAAATGAAAAGGTTTGATATGCTTTATTAGGTAAATATAAAGTTAATTATGCTTGAAAATAAACTAAAAGCACAGTAATTGGCTAGTCTCATCGCTACCCTAGTTGGGTCTCTGTGAGATACAAATCTGCATTAATTGCAAAATGCAGAAGATATTTTGTTTTCTAATAATTTTAATGAGTTGTAACACTATTATTGAAATCTTTAAAATTTTACTATTTCGTGTTCGATCTATTCATTTTTGTTTTGAATGCATAAAACTCGCAGTCCAGTCATAAGCTTATTGGGACGAAACATATGTTTTAAACATTTAGTATCTTAACACACACACTTTACTTGTTTATAGTTTTTAATGTATGGATTCGAATAGCTTCATCAACCGCGGCATGTATCGATCAATTACGTGCAATTACCTATACCGGTGGTGCGTGCCCTCAAGACAGACTTCGATACACAAGATATCCAATGATCAATTACTAAGACATCTGAAGGTCAGATGGATTAGACTCTACCCCTCTTAATTCCAAAACGATGAAGGAGCAGTCGGACTCCACGAACCCACTAGATGGAAAATCAAGCCAACTACACATCAAGAAAGCATAATTGTCCTAATTTATAACATTTCGTAAAATATTAGAACAAGAACCGAAGGTCATTTCAGGGTCCAAAAGAAACGAAATTATGATATGTACCCCTTGACAGGATATTTTTTGAGACATTTGAGCGTTTTGAATTAAATCAGGCACATCGTATATTCTCAATAATATCTTTGGCTAACCAAACGCGACAATTTTGCAACAACCTTGATGGTATAAGTGACAAATAGTGTTACGAAATTCTTTAAATAATTTATAGCTATTCGTAAACCAATTGGTCATCCCAGGAAAGTCAGTTTAATCAGTCCTTTCGAAATCATTGTACGGAAGAAAATGATTAACCCTACTCATTTTCTATATCAACTCGACTGCTTTTAAAAACTAGTATGTCTGCATACTGATATATTATTTGTGAATGATGCAGATAATTTCATTTTAACCCGCATCTGACCGGATAAAGTGTCTCTGGCCCTTCATCAGTTTTTTGACGTGAATAATAACATACTTATATTTGTTACGAACACAAAATGTTTTTACAGATTTAGAAATATAATGTAGTATTAACCTAATTAATATTGCTCAATAATAACAACTGCTCATCTTCCCATCAGATTAAATTTTTATCATTACGTCAATTCGACACGAAAAAGTGAATTAAGTTAGGAAAACGAGCGCAGTTGTTAGAAAAATAAAATGAAAAGACGAAGACGAAATGCGGCCACTAAATTGCATTATTTCTGCTCTGTAAACTTTATAGTAATTTCTAGACTGTAAATTTTATTCATTTAGATAGAAGTGTTGTCGCAAAGAAGAAAAATATTTGAAGATTTTAGAAATACTGTTGGATCATTTTCGACTCGTTATAATTACTTAAAAGGGGTCCCAGGATAGTACGAAGCCCGTTATAGTGAGGTCACAAATTGCTGTGCCTTTGGTTTGTTTTCGAGCATATTACATATTAAAGCATATTAAATTTTTTTTACTAAAAACTGAACAAGGTAAAAGAATACAAAAATATAATACGTCCTCCTATTTTTCAACACATATAAAGTGAATTATGTTCAAAAACGAACCAGAGGCATAGCAATCGTGACCCCACAGTAACCGGTTCCATTAGTCCGAATGTCTTGCATCTTCTGTATATTGCAATTTCCGCAAACATCTTTCATTTTTCATAAAAATCCGCGGTCTGTTAATTGCTAATACCAATTTTTCACGATTATCAGTTTCCCTCGAAAATGTTCATCTATGCGATACGATGAAATAGATGCTGTGTCGAATCGTGGCAATACTTTTTTTCGATTCTCCAATGCCAGCGTGTCGCGTTTCCAGCCCACAAGCCAACCGCTGTCCAATCTCATTTGAGATCCTCGGCATTTGTTGGCCCGTTGCCGGATGTATGTATCGGTATATACGTACACATTCGATGTATTATATATGTGGCGCGTTTCCTGTGACCGACACTTGAAGTACGGGGATAAGCAGGTGTCTCTTTTTGCCCAGCGAAATTTCACCACGTAATGTTTTGCCGCAGAGTGCTATCTTCCTACCGTTCTCCTGTCTTCCTGATCTCCTTCCCACCTTTTTCCATTAGCTGTTTTCTCTCCCGTAGCTTGAACCCTTCTGCAGCCCCCAGACTCGAAGCTCGTTGATGCACCGTTCTCCGGTATCAAACAATATCAATTCGCTCCCGCATCCGATGTTGCTGGTTTACTCGATCAGCGACACTGCCGGAAGCAAGGTTTCCTCCACTCCGAGATTGATGGTATCAGTTAGTGATGAATTTTCGAACATTTCAGGCGCCAATTTGGCGATAAATACGATAAATTGATTGTCGCAAACTAACTCATCGATCCAATCTTATTAACTAATTTCTGATTCATAAGAATCAAGAACTGATGGACTGAAAAGGCAAAGTTCATATGGGAACCAGACAAACTATTTCACAAACTGTTGACTGCGTCTGATGTCTGACTAACGTTATCATTTTCTCCTTAGGATTCGTACATGCGAGTTCTATGCTAAAGATTTTTTACACCACTGTATATAGATGGTTCTTATAAAATTCTTATAAAACGAGCTTCCTCTAAAAATTTGTTATGCAAGTGACAATGTTAAACGAAGAAACGTAAAAGTGGTTCAAGAAGTAATTGGACTATTATAAACAGAATCTTAAAGATCCTCGCTTAATAAGTTCACGATGTTGACATAGATCAATGTTATCATGGTGGAACAGAATTATTTTTCAACTATCACGAATGACAGTTGTGTTTGAAAGACTGAAAATTATAATTGGTAACTTCAAAATTATTACACTTCTCTGACCGTGATTATACCATGGAAAATTCGACAATTGCCTGAAATTAGTATATTAATTTTACGTTACAGTAACAATTGTTACAAAGCTTCTTAAAGGCACTTTTTTCCTCATTTAGCAAAATCACATAAAACTTTTGTACCGACCCTATGATAGTATGCACTTGTGTCCTAAATAGATTGCGGATCTTTGTTCAAAATAAAACTATTCAACGAGCATTTTAAAAAACAGAAATTCAATCAAAATAAATTGCTACATTTAATAATTTGGGCAAGTTCAAAATAGTATCACAATATTATTAAAATCTTCGTAATTTTATATTTCGACTACACATTTTTGCTATAAATACACAAAATCCGCAGTCTAGCCATAAAACTGGTGTAAAACGATAACGAGCGTGGGGACAGCTGTGAACGTTGATTCTCGCGACAACAAATATTGAAATTGGCTAAAGTTAGTCCGTTATTCATCGGTACATCTAACAAAACAGAGAAATGATCTTACGTTAGATTTGCAATTGCTCATAGAACTGGACGCCTCTAGAAAGCTCCGCAGTGTGTCGCGGTATAACGGTAAGTAAATTCCGAGGAAAGAGCAAACGTCTTTGCGGCTTCCAAGGAGGCAGAGCAAATAGGGAACGCGTCAAACCAGGTCTGCTCGTGTTCGTTCTGGTGGAAACGAACAGACAAAACACTCCCACAACGATAAGCGAAGATTCACGGAAAAGAGAGACGTACACGTGTCCCTGTTCTTGTGCGAATCTGACGGAAATCCTGCTCAATCGGCACAATTCAGGAGACGCCGCTGCGTTCGTATCGCTCGAATAAATGACGCGGAAGTAACGCCTGCTATTATATCATGCATGTGTTTACGGAACTTTAAGTCGCGCGACTTTTCCTTGAGAAACATGTGCCACTGGAAGACCGTGTTACTGTCTCTTCGAAAAGTTTCATAATCGAGCATGCGTACATCACCTTTCAGAATTTGGAGCATCGTTAACCGGTTAGCTGGGTTTGACAAGTATACTCGTCATGGAGAAGTGACAGTATTTCGTGTCATGACGAGTGTACTCTGCGTAAAAGATAGTGACCATTGGTTATTTAAATTATAATTTTAGTGAACAGAAAAAAATATTCTTAAATTTCAAGATGTTTAGAATATTTTGAAGTCGGGCCGGAATAAAATAAACATATGAAAAATATGAATAATTTGAGACAAACTCATGCGTCCACGTATGCATTGGCTTCATCGGCAAACATTTTC
>JAQQRN010000031.1:0-10629 GCA_028455555.1 Augochlorella aurata | reverse complement strand
TTTCTTCTGTATTTCATTTAAACGTTTTACAAGGCAATATAAAGCATAGTAAGCTGCTTTTTGTAAAATCATAAGAACATCAACACATATTTTTTTTAAATATCTGAAAAATGTTCCGAAATGTAATTAAATTATAAATTTTTAATTCAATCCAATTATATTTTTAGTTGCGATTGCAATAATTTTTTATTGTATACTAATAATTAATGATTTTTACTATGAGTCTATAAATTATGTCTTTCATTTTATTTTAAAAACTAGATATATGTAAATACTTTACCTGTAATCATTTGGATCCCTAAATATATTTAAACGAATGTAATCTCACATTTGAAATTTTAATATAAATCATAGAGAACAAAGTTTATAAATGTTTCTATAAAGATAATCGTTTTATTAAAGGTTGTCCAACTATGTTCGAAAAATGAAATAAATTAATATTGATGTAATAAAGCACAGCAAAAATAATTTTTAAAGAAAAACAGCTTACAAAATACCTTGTATAACGTTTTCAGTATAATTATGTTGATTCCAATTTTGTTCGCAATCTAGTCACGAGAAATGTATGGTAAGACTTCGATTTCATTGCAAAATAAGTAAAAATGGAATGAAAATATATATTGTATGTTCCACGTCCTGTGTGCTTGATGAATAAAATAGTTTCTCAATGTATTATAGATGACTCAGATGAAAATTAATTACAAATCATTCGAATTAATTTTTTTATATAAATAGTAAATTAATTGTTACAATTTGAACATTCTATGACAATAAGATCATCGCCCTCGTGTTGCAAAGAAACATTAGATAAGAAATGCAACAATTTTTTATTTTCGTATATGTAGTTACTCTAAAAGTAAAGTAAAAATTAAAAAAGCTGCCACAATTGTAATATGAATTATACAGAAATACAAAAATCTTTTTTTGCTACTCAAGACGGATCGTAATTTATGGTATGAGTGACAAATTTTGTTGAAACACATCCTTTTGTAATATATTATTTTAGCTCGCCTTTAAAGTATATAAATTAGTAAAAAATATTTGTATGTAATTAATTGCATTATTTTATTTTCTTATGATAAATCATTCAACATATAGTGAACTTGTTAATACTAAATTATCCGATTATCAGTTGTACCATAAATTACAGTCTATCTTGTGTATATAAATCGTTCAATTTGATTGTCTGCTCTAACTGTGGAATTCGTTATAAAGTTAAAAATTTGTGCTAATAAATATACTACTGAATAAAACTGAAGACAATTGATTTATTAGAGTAAATATAATAAATTTGTTTCTTAATGGAGAGCATGATTGCAACCAAATGAAAAATATTCATATAAACGGTACACCTCCTCTCTTTAAAGATGTTCGCGACATAAATTAAAAGAGATTTTAATAATAATTAAAATGCTAAATGGAGATTGAGAATCTTAGAAAGAGATAGTAGTTTATGTTAAAACTACAAGTTGTCTACTTGTAAATCAAGTTTTAGGTTGAACACTTTTTTTTGAACTTTGTTTAGTAGATTACAGTAATTTGTACCATTATAAATCTCTAGTCGGATTACTCGAACTCAACACAAATATTTCACATTTGTTATATGGATTTTAGAAATATATTGTAGTTATGAAGAAATAGAAATGTCCTCGTATTTTACTATTAATGAAAACGAAATCGTTCTGTCGACAAAAAATTATGAATACGATGTCGAAAACATACATAATTTCTAATAGTAATATTTTTAACAAGCTATTAGAGACAATTACATCATATCGTCAGTATATTCTTATACTAGACACGTGTTCTGGTTCCTTCAACAATCTCATAGATGTAACAAACCCAGAGTGATTTGTAAACTTTCAATTTGTAATTAATCGACAAAAATTTTTACAGTTTCCTTATAATTTTCTATTTAAATAATTACAAAAGCATACTCGATAGTAAAATATTGCTTACACTCCCAGCCGAATTTGCTGTTTCTTATTATTTTATTATCACAAACGTTACATTATGAAATTGTTGGACAATGATCCCTATCACCATTTTGTACAATAAGACTATTTTGTCACTTTAAATAAAACACGAACTTATAAAACGTGAGTTCTTTTTTTTTGTGGTGTGAACGAAAAAAAAAAGGTTTTTATGCGTTCGAACGTATTGTATAGTAAGAGATGAACTCGTGTTACAATGCATACGCGTTTTTCACTGCTTGTAAAGAAAAACATGCTTAGAGCCAGAAGCGGTAGTCTCATTCATCGGGTTTACGTAATTTTTGGTTTCAGTTCAGTCTTGTTGATAAATACGATGCATGTAAAAAGCATACTATCGAGACAGAAATAATTCGTTTGGTTGGTTTCTTTTTATTACTATTGTATCGGTGTATATGTGTGCGCGCGAACTGCCGTACACAACGAAGTTCCGTCGTTGATACGAATCGTAAAAATGTATGTCTCTGAGTCATTGTAAAATGGAAGGTGCGAGCATCCCATCGAAATGAGTACTGTGTTCCAGAATACATAGAGAAGAGATTTTGCCTTTCTATTTGCTTTCTTTCACACATACATATATTGCTTAAACGTTCACGATATACACAACTGTTTCATCAACAAAATTACAGTAATATAATACTTATGCTTAAAATGATCGTAATTCGTGTCTCGTAGTTAATAAACGGGGGGTATATAAATAATGTAAAGGAGATAACTTAAAAAAATAAGATATTACAGAAAGAAAAAATGCTGTACTCGCGGCAGTATAAACATCGTTGAAGGACATATTTTCTACATAAACGGAGGAAAATATACATCCATATTTAGTACAAAGTAATTATCTCACATCGTGATAAGCTAGAAATTAATGCAACGCGATTGTACAATAAAAACGACTTTATCTTTAGAAAGGCAAAGTCTTGTAAAATGCATGTATTATATAATGCTCATCGATCGGCGGAAGCGTTTTCTAGTATTAGTTATAACAACAGGAACCGATACAGGAGCAGGGGGAGTTACAGGTGTAACAGGAGTTACCGGTGTAAGCGGAGTTGATGGAGTTTCAGCCACTTGGACTGAAGAGGGGGGCCTGAGCTACCAAATGTAGTTTTCGGTTTGTGGGGCCCGCATTACTCCCACTCCTCCACCTAATCTTCTATAATTCATACAACCACACAGTTTCCATTGATTTTGTTCCGAATCGTACACTTCTATTGTTTTTAAATAGGCAGTTCCGTCGAAGCCACCTACAGCGTATAGCAAACCATTCACTACCGCCAAACCCACCTGTAATACGATACAAAAAATTGTACATCACCCTGGGAAGATCGTGACGGGTTATTGGAGACTTACAAAGGGAGAACTGACACAAACGCGCAAGAAAAACACGGGTCAGTTGAATGATGCCGTTCATTTAATTTTATAAACGTTTCCGGTGTTGCAGCGTTCTATAAAAATTTACAATCGCACTTACCCCGCTTCTTCTCGATGTCATAGCCACTATCGGACTCCACGAATTTGTGTGAGGATTATACCGTTCTGCACTCGAAAGTTCCATACAGTCATCTCGTCCTCCGACGGCATAAATTAGATTATTAAATACAGCACAGCCTAAATGCTTACGTCTCGTAGACATAGGAGATATTTGAAACCACTTATTTTGCCTTGGATCATATCTCTCCACTGTATTCAAAGGCGACTGTCCATCAGACCCGCCGATGGCATATAAATAACCGCCTAATACAGCAACAGCAACACCAAGTCTTCTGGTTGTCATTGGCGATACTTTAGACCATTTATTTTCTTTAGGATCGTACCTAAACAAAATCGATTGTTAATGCAAAATCAATGCGTTGCTATTCGAATATTTCGATTGCACTACGATCTTGATCCCACTCTGTACATTTATTCCCACGACAGCATACCTTTCGACGTGATTTAAACATTGAACACCATCCTGGCCGCCCACAGCATAAAGAAAACCATCCAATACTGCAACACCTACACTCGTTCTACAAGACGTAGTTGGCGCTACATCACAAGACCACTGGTTCGTTTGGGGATCGTATCTTTCGATACTATTTAAATAGCTCTGTCCATCGTGACCGCCCACCGCATACAATAAGTCATTCAGTACTGCTACTCCTACACCGCATCGTCTTTTACTCATCGGTGCAACCATTTTCCAGTCTGCGGTGTTCGGATCGAATCTTTCGACGCTCGCAATCGCGTCGCCGGAACACCATCCTCCGACGGCAAATAATACCTCACCGCGTCTAGTTGGTTTCCTGGGACGTGTTCTAGGACCTTGCATCAATGGCCTTTCTTGGGGAAGCAGCAAGTAATTCTTTGCTTCGTCCACCAAGTCTCGGCAGGCGTCGTCGGATCGCACTAGAAGATCAGACCCTACGGTGCCAACTAAAAATTTTGGACTAAGAAGTGGTAGTCGGACGTGCTGGAGAACTTGCGCCAAATGTTGCCTCCTCTCGGTAACGTTGTATTTAACCCAGTTCATCACCGCGCTAAATACTTGCTCCTCTGTTCGCACGTTCAGCTCATCCGAAGAGATAATATCAACTAACTGGCCAACGGGTAGTAACAGAAATTCTTCGCTTTCCATCACCTATTTGAGAATGATAACGGGCGCGACATTAATCGACATGAAAGAATACAGTGAAACGGGAAAGCCCAGAAAGAGGAACATACTTCCTGAAAATTATGTTGCGTGAACTTGTCCGCGATTCGTAAAAGTTCTCGACAAGAATGAGTGTCCGCGAACGCTCGTATACCTAGACAATTAGAGGGGTCGAGTTGGCGTTTGAGAAACTCGCAACATATATCTTGAATTTCTGCTAGCTGGAGAAGGCACGCTGCTGGAAGGAGAGTTTGAACATTTGCTTCTTCGACGATGATGTGTGAAGTGTAACAAAAGTCTATTAATAATTCCATTGCCATTTCGTCTATGTCGCGAATCGTCACTTCAGTTTGTCGAGATTCCGCCAACTCCCCAGTAAACATTGCTCTGCAAGATATACGCATACAGAACATTAGCTACGCTTCCAGCTAGACTGGAAGATCAGGGTTTACGGATTGTATGGTTCACCTGAAGTACGGACTACACGCTGATAGGATGACACGGTGCGCAAATATCTTCCTAGAGCCGACATTGAGCACGACATCGCAGAGCTCCCGATGCCGACGAAGAACGTTCAGTTCTGTGAGCGTAGCACGAGGATGCTTCTCAGAGGTGTGGCTGAGACGGGCTGGAGAAGGCGCGCGTTCCACAACCATTTCACCCATCCTCTGCGAGGATGGGGCGCCCGCGGTCGCTCTCCCCGAGGCGCCCCTCGACCCCCCTAGCTGGAGGCGCAGTGGGGGTGACGCCCAACCCCACACCGAGTCTATCTGCAACACCATTCACCAACCACCACAGCTCTGGAACGTGCCCGCACTAGGACCCCTAATCTTCTTCGATTCCTGAAATTCAAACATATATTCCTTATTCTGTTCTCCAATTCCTGAGCATTCAAATGACTCTGTGGTACAATCTCTTTTTCATGAAGCTTTATATACCATTCAGGGTACGATTAAAAAGGATTACACAGCTATTAACTTCTTATACAGCAAATCAGTTTATAGCGAGTTGATACTTGAAATCGCTTAATGTACAAAACGCATTTAGGTGAATACAGATAAGATTACAGTTCTAATAATAGCGCGTTAATGCATTCAATCCCAGACAATTCACCTGTGGACTACAAGCTGCACTTGCGATAGATAATAGGATCTATTACTGGGCATTAGATATGTGAAAACTGGTCCAGTATTGAATGTATTAACAATTTTTTGCAGTGAAATATATTCCAAATAATTCAGAGGATGTTCATAATCCTTTCTTTCCATTTGCAAACTATAAAAGAAAGATGCGTCACAAGGTCATACATATATACAAATAAAAGATACAGATATGTGAGAAGTAGTTCAAATATTATATAAATTATAAGGTACAAACACAAAATCTTTTAACAGAATATTGTCTAAAAATTAAAGCGTTACATTGCTATTGGATCTAGATGGAATTACAGTTTGAACCAAAACATTCCATGGTCAGTGTCAATCCAAGACATGCACAAAATTTTGGGAATTAGTTGCCCTACTTCTAATTACAGATTTCTAAAATAGAAACGTTTCTAGCATATAGTCTCAAGCATGAGAATCCTTTGAAACGAAGTCTTTGATACCAACATACATCTTACAAAAAACAAAGGTGGGGAGAAAGAGGGAGACAGCATGAGGGGGAATGTTTTTCCAGATAAACACAGTTTGACACGCTGAATAAATGACAGGAGCTGTATCGAGCATTTCTGATACGTACACTATTGCATTCGCACTCGAACGTGTGAAAGTGTTTTTTAAAAAACTCGACAATCCGTAGAAGCGAGAAAGTGTGATAGAAACACCATTGACACTCACTGTATGATGACCGTGATGTTTTACGAAGCACGTTCGACGAAACTGATGAGATCTCTACGGAATTTGGGTAGTTCCTCCGCTGGCGAGTAATAAACAAAGATCTGATATGGACTTTCAGCTTCCTTTTCGACGATATGGTTACAGCTATAGCATAATGTCACATGCCGAACGTTGTCGTGCTCGGGGGCCAAACCGCGATTAAAATGCAACACACTGGATTTAAGCGGAATATACTATCACGAAAGCACTCTCATTTTGAATTCTTTTCTGATGCACGCGATGCACCAAATACATGTACCGATTTGCTCGTTTCCGAACCAAATCCCCAGGGCTACGCTTGCGTTGTGCCAATTGTGTCAGTCTACCTTCGCCTTCCGTTCACCGCCGCAAGATGGAGCCACCTGTCCCGTTGATCCAGCAGCACTGCTTGAACGGAGATCTACTTTACTCGCAGAGCAGAGGCGCCAGAGATTTAAATTACAGCTTTTAATTATTGTTTCTGTCCGCTATTTTCCGCGACATTTCAATTTTATTCGTTTCGTAACTGTTCATTATTTGTTATCAAATGACATTGATAACATTAATATATATTTATATACATATTAATATATAAATGTTCTTCATAAGGGTTGTGACATTATTATTGGTAAATATATGTGTATTTAATTATGTGTAATTAAATTCTAAATAATAAATATAATAAGTATGTACATTTAGTTATCGGTGATTGAAATGTAATTTCTGTTAAGGTTCGTTTCCACAATAGCGAAGGAAAGTGGATAGTAATTCTACACAAAAGTTGTCAGAGTGATCGAAACTGCGATCACGCTCATTTTTATCAAGTGCAGATGGCAAATTAACGATGGTTCTGTGACATGGATATACGCTTTTGGATTTATGTTGTCGTAAATAATATTTGTACGCGCTTTAGCTTTTACATAATTTTAGAGAATACAATATTAACTATTTAGAAAGTTTGTTACATGAATTCAACTATTTTTTAAATCGTCCGTATAATGTCCTTTTTATGGTCTGATTTGCCGTAAATATGAGAGATACGATTCTCGACAAATACAGTATTAAATGTATTAAATTAAATGTATTAAATTAAATGTATTAAAAAACGTGAGTTGTCTTCGAATCGATGTTGCCTATAATTTTCGCGAGAACGTCGAACAGTTTTCGCGCGCTTGGAATCGCGATAAAGGAGAAGCGACAAAGTCTACAATTTATTATAAATAAATGCTGAGAATAAATGAAGAATTTCGAGAAATTACTGACAAGGAATTGCGGAGCACAAGCCGATTTCACGGCTGAAGGAGGAAAGAAGGCGTCGCGTGTACGGACATTTTATTTCCGCGAACATCAGGTCTCATTTTCTCCCGCGAGATTATTCAATCATCACGGGACAAGTGGCACGGGCCGGGCCGGGCCGAGCCGTGCCGGCCTGGCCGTTCATTCGGCGGATCACCTTATTAAGATTACAAGGTCTGCTTGTAGTCGTATCCAAATCTAGGTCAGCCGTAATAAGGCTTAACCGATTTTTATTGGCACCTGCCATCCAAACTCACAACGAACCGCTTAATCGTTTTATCGTATCGCGCGGCAGCATTTCTACAGCTTGCAAGAAAATTGCGATCACGGAAGTTCATTGCTTTCGATTGGCTGCAGCTCAGGTGCCGTTTCGGAGAAATATCTCTCTCGAATTACGGAAACGGAGAACGAATTTTGCAAATGGCCGAGTCATTTCGACATTAAAATATGATATAAGGTAAATATTTAAAAAATATTTAAAATATCAAATATTTAATTTAACAAATATCCATATAAATGTTATTACTAATAGAATTCTTTTCTTTAAAGTCCACTTTACGTTTTTTTAAACAACGCGACGTGCTCCATGCTAAATAAAAAATAAATAAAAAATTACTTTATTTATTTTATTTTTATTTCATCCATTTTATTAACCTCGAAAGGTATCTAATATTTAAAAAATCTATTTTATTCTATTAACTAGCTCTTACTAGAAATCTCCATGACGTGTCAGACTCGTCGAGATAGGGCAAGGGGTTAAAGTAAATTTCACTCAGAAAATAAACAACGAACCGTCTGTCAACTATAGTATATTTATTGCACAAAGCAGAATGCATTATCGATGACGATTAAGGATTAAAAGAGCGTGGAATTTGAAGGAAACAGGAGGGCTGCGAGCGCTTTCTCTAAGATCGTGTTTCAATGATCGGTCACAGTCGATCCGTGGTATAGAATGACGCGGCTTCGCTGATTGTTTCGCGTGCGCTGCTCGTGAAAGTGTTGCAATCTCTGCGAAAGGTGTACGCGCGCAGACGGCGGAAGGCAGGCCGATATCTTCGATGCACGTGCACCGTTTTATCGGGGTTTATCAGTTTGCGCCACTGACTCGGACTGGTTTCTGCATCGGCGCGATCCTTATCGGCGCTGCTCGAGTAAGTCGTCAGTGTAATTTTAAATTCGCGATGCGTCGAAGCGTTATTAAAGTGGTTTAAGAGGTATCGCCGGTGTTACCGCGGTTTTTGGATTTAAACGCGTTGCCTCGAGGCGCGTTTAACTCCGATTACAGAAACTCGAACCGGTTGCAGCTTTCCGAAACCCGGCCGGGACCCGGAATAAATCTCTCCCTCTCTCTAGCCCTTTTCTCTCCTATCGATACGTTCCTCCACCCTCCTCCTTTCTCTTTCTCTTTCGCCCGAGGATCGGCCGTGATCGATTCGCAACACTGTTTCGACCGAATTTCTTTTGCGCGCCGCGACAAAAGCTGGAAACTAGAGCGCGGATTTTGCGACGCGTTTGGGAGAAAAGCGAACAGGTGGCGTACGGGACTGTGGAAACGTTGGAAGAATTTTAGACTATTTTTACATGATATTTAATTTATTATTAATTTATTACAAACAGCGTCCTTTGGCTCGGTCTTTGGCTGGTCTCCTCTCTCAGCGCGGGATCATACCTGTGGAAAACAATGCGCTTCAATAACGTGCTTATCGGATACAGTCGGGCTATGCTTCGAGCAACGTATTCCCCAACATACCCTTCTTGAGGCACTTCAAAAATCGGCACGCCCGACACTTCCTCCTGGTAGCGACGGTGACCGAACAGCCGCCGCCCCTATCGCACACATAATTTTTCTTCTCCTTTACGGTGCGATAAAAAAAGCACCTACACCCCTCGCAGCAGTCAATGCCGTAAAAATATCCGCTGCTCTCGTCGCCGCAGACTGGACAGGGACTGTTGACGGAAGAGGAATAGTGTTGGGAAACACTGGACGATGCCTGCGGATGCGTCGGTTGTTGGACGGGAGAATGCGTGGACAGGGATAGCGACGAATACGGGACCGTTCTTCCTGCTCCTAGGGCTCCTAGGGCCTGCTGTCGGCTGCGTGACGGCACCTAGACAATAAAAGGCGCACGTTACTGGCATTTCTAACGCTTGGAGCCCCGGTGGTCGCTTCTTAACTACGACAATACCTGAGATCTGGTCTGGCTATTGTAACTGCCCAGCATATTTTGTACTAGATGTACCAAATCTGCAGCCAGCGCGCCCGCCGACGCGGGCGCGGTCGTCGCCGCCGCAGCCGCCGCCGCCGCCGCCGCCGCCGCCGCCAAAGCCGCTGCCAATGTTGCTGCTGCTGAGTTTTGCTCAGACATTATTAGCTGTTTATTGTTAGAAAGATTATATTGAATAAACGCCTTTTTAAACCCGAATATATTGTTTTTTCGGACATCCTTACATATATAATAATAAAAACAAATTATACTACCTGTAAGAGTTGGAATAACTTCGAGCCGGAAACAAAGTAACAAGCTTGAATTCTTGATCCTACAACACTTTGACGTATTCTAGCCGTTAGGAAATTTGGCGCTCATATATACCGATCGGAGGGCGACGGTTACGGTCGTTGACACGAAGAAAAACAAGCTGACAACAAGCACGTTGCACACGATACAAACAGACTTCGATATAAACAAGCTTCGATGAAAAACCGACCGTAACGGATATTGCTGTTAAAATTAACAAGGTGAACGTGACAAAACAGACTTCGATTTTCGCCAGATTTCTTGAGTCTAATCGGCGTTAACACTACCATTAATTATACGTAAAAACACATATTTTTTACTAATATGAAAATTTT
>JAQQRN010000030.1:26121-40596 GCA_028455555.1 Augochlorella aurata | reverse complement strand
TATTTAATCAACGACAAGTGCCGCAAACTGGAGAAAAAACAGTTGACCCCATCGGCCAAAAAGCACCCTATTGCACCCTGTTCATTCTCCCCTGTACACGTGGTTATCTCAGGTAGGAAAAGTAATGCAGATGCCAGTGCCTTCGTCCTACAATGACATCACCACCTCGAGGGAACTTCGAGATCACGTCGGTGCTGTCTGGTATCAACGAACGTTCTTCGTGCCTTCTTCATGGCGAGAACAAAGGGTTTTCGTCAGATTTGGCTCAGTGAATTACCTGGCTCAGGTGGTAAGTGCTTTCTCCTATAATTATAACAGCGCGCATCCCCAGTTGCTTCGTGGATTTCGCCGAGTATGAGAACGACGAAATATTAAACGATGAGTTGCATCAAGAAATTTTCTAACGAGACTTTTACCAAATTTCGTTCTTTATTTAATTATTTGAACAAGATCGCTGTAGTCCATCGCATCTATCCGCTTTTGCCGTATCTTTGCGCAGACACGAGATTATCGACGCTGGTAAATACGATAGGGAACATCGCGAGCCATAAATTTCTATCATAAGCCACCTAACAAAAATCTTTTATCCTCTGCATCCTCGTTGTTAACACCTTGCCGGCCGCTGTCACGCTGGCGTGACTTTTGCTCGCCAACGGTTATCGGCCGGTGTCACGTACGCGTGATCTGCGCTAAAATTTTTGAGCTTAGGATTTTTTGGCTAACAGCTGGTATGCTATTTAGACGTAAATTAATTTTCCTGCTGAAAGAACGCATACTTTATTGCTTAACTTTAGGTTTCGCTTCTCTCGCCTCAGTAATGAGTCGAGAAATGAGCGGCTAGCAAAGTGTTAAGTACGCTGAAATTTCGCGTATGTTTTATCAAAGAAAAAATAGAAACTTGCAGAGCATAGATTCAAATATAGACGAACGCTTTTCGAAACGGACACGATTAAAAATCCATGCATATAAATATTAATTTACTTTGAAAAAGAAATACCTATAGAAATAAATATATGTACAGTATCTTGGTCCGTTTTTCTCGCAAATTTCAGTGGATAAACGGTGGCTTGGTGACCAACCATGAGATGGGTCATCTGCCATTCGAAGCCGAGATATCGTCCTATTTGATCTACGGCGGTAAAAATCGCATAACTGTCGCAGTAGACAATACGTTGCTGCAGACGAGCGTGCCGCAAGGTAAAGTTATCAACACCGCCGTCGACAACGGAACCGTACACGTACAAAGTTACACGTTCGATTTCTTTAATTACGCCGGCATCCACAGGCAAGTGAACAAGATTTCTAATTATACTATTTCTAATCGGTAAACTTTGGATTTTTATGCGACGTAAAAATATAAATTCATAATTTTACTTCGAAATATTTTCGTCGATGATATAAAATTTCTAATTATACTATCTCTAATCGGTAGACTTTGGATTTTTATGCGACGTAAAAATATAAATTCATAATTTTACTTCGAAATATTTTCGTCGATGATATAAAATTTCTAATTATACTATTTCTAATCGGTAGACTTTGGATTTTTATGCGACGTAAAAATATAAATTCATAATTTTACTTCGAAATATTTTCGTCGATGATATAAAATTTCTAATTATACTATTTCTAATCGGTAGACTTTGGATTTTTATGCGACGTAAAAATATAAATTTATAAATTCGCTTCGAAATATTTTCGTCGATGATATAAAATTTCTAATTATACTATTTCTAATCGGTAGACTTTGGATTTTTATGCGACGTAAAACTAAAAATTTATAAATTCGCTTCGAAATATTTTCGTCGATGATATAACAGCGGCTCAACTATAAAAAATATTCTCGCGGATTGATTCGAAACGGAATTCGTGAAATGCATCGTAAATCAGATTTCGTATAATATATATTCTAACGGAGAATAAAGAAAACGAAAGAGAATGTAACGCGCTCCGTTAAATGAAATTTGAGCAACGCTGCGTTAGCATAACGGTGAACCCGGCTGTTCGTCCGTCGAAAGATACCGTGCTCCCTGAACCGTCGAAAGTATCTCGTTAACGAGCAGATCGTTGTCGGTGTTCCTATTCCGATGGACAAAAGTACGTTATACATCGGTGCGACACAATCGGCTTATCAGGGAAAGGATTCGAGCAGCTTCCGGTTGTCGATGCGGATGCGTATCAGATCGTAACGCGGAAACTCTGAACTTGCAGGCCCGTTTTGCTGCACACGAGGCCGCGCGTGTACATCGAAGACATCACGGTAAGAACAGGATTAATCGGCGATATGGGCACCGTGAAATACGACATTCTGCCGGCCGGTTTACACGAGTACGAAATTCCGATCTGCAGAGTGAGCCTGCTCGACGCCGAGGACACTCCGGCCATAAGGGAGCCAGTTTATGGGTTTTCCGGGACGCTCCGAGTGCCATTCGCTAAACTCTGGTGGCCCAGGGGCATGGGTTCTAGCCCAGGCTACATGTACACGTTGGAGGTACAGCGAACGCTTCGTTCTTCGACGATAGTATCAATCGATTGTTGCTTTACTTGATCCTCCTTGCGACTGCATGCGCGCAAGTTACGACCAATATAATCTTTTCCGCGTCGATGCGTGCTTCAGAGAAGGGAAAACAAATATGATGTTCAAACAACGATATCCTAATCTTGTTTATCGATCGTTTCCAACGTATCTTTTACAAAACTTCCTTTCAGATACATTAGTTCTTCCAGCGATATTCACGACGCTTCGATTTCCAGGTCACCTTGACCGTGGCGAACGAGACCAAAGTAGATGTCTATAGGTTACCGGTCGGAATCAGATCGCTGGTCTGGACCAATAGCAGCGTGCTCCTTAACGATAGATCCTTGTACATGCGGGGATTTGGCAGACACGAGGACTCGATCCTCAGAGGTCGCGGTCTGGATTTAGTCACCGTAGCTAGAGATTACGAGCTGTTGCAATGGGTTGGGGCAAATGCCTACAGAACAAGCCACTATCCCTACAGCGACGAAGTACTCGACTTGGCTGATCGGTAAAGTTTCTTTTTCACGCGGAACAAAAATTCATTCCCTGTCTCAATCAAATATATAAAAATAATCCGCCAATATACGTATTCAAATATCTCTGGAAACGATCACATAATATTTTATTCCCTCTGTCAAGGTTATGTCAAGGTTATGTCATATTGTGATTCCACGTTCGCCTTTTTTTTAAGATTGGGCTTCCTAATTATCGACGAGTGTCCTTCCGTGGACACGGAGAACTTTTCACCGATTCTCCTGGCGCGTCACAAAGACTCGTTATCAGAGCTTATAAGGAGAGACAAGAATCGTCCTTCGGTGATCATGTGGTCGATCGCCAACGAGCCCAGGACGCAATTACCCGAAGCTGGGGAATATTTTCAACAAGTCGCTCATCACACGAAAGCACTCGACCCTACCAGGCCGATTACCATTGCCATGGCACGGGCTGTTCAGGTGACGCTAAACCTTGCGTTACTATCGCTAATATGTATATTAGTATCGTTTCATAGAATAGATATATATTAATTTTACGATATAAAGCAACACGCGGTGCAATCAAAACAATTCGACAAACATCAAGATCTCGTTCTGCGAGTATTGCCGGGTCGTTTCTGACCCGACCGGTATACGCACACGCACTGTATTTAGTCACTGGATTTCCCAATGGCAATAGCAACTTCGTTCGTGAAACAATCAATTATTTAACGTAACATAGTTCTTTAATTTATTTATAGATCGTTATTTCGAATAAACTAATCGGTACCATTGTTCAAAAAAGTTCTTCTTGAATTTATTTGTAGGAAGATAAAGCTGGTGAATATCTGGATGTGATCAGCTTTAATCGCTACAATGGTTGGTACAATAACCCAGGCCGTATCGATGCGATTGTCAACAGAGTTATCGGAGAAGCTGAAGCATGGCATAGGAAATATAATAAGCCAGTGCTTATGTCTGAATATGGTGCCGATACTATGGCCGGATTACACGAGGTAAATTATACGAGATAAATTTAATAACGTCTCGATTCAATTTTACTCAAAATGCAAGTTATTCGTTATTCGAATGCTACGGATTCAATTCATTTCGGACGTTTCAGCTCCCCGAGTATGTATGGAGCGAGGAATATCAGAAACAAATATTGTCGAAACATTTCGAGGCCTTCGACCAATTAAGAAAAGAAGGCTTCTTCATTGGTGAATTCATTTGGAATTTCGCTGACTTCCGGACGGCTCAAAGCGAGTACAATACTTTTACAAACGTTCGGATCTTTTAAGAATTCATAATTATTTAAGAAATTATTTTATACAGCGTACATAAGAGTTGGCGGTAACAAGAAGGGAATATTTACGAGAGAAAGGCAACCAAAAATGGCAGCGTATCACGTCAGGAAAAGGTACCACCTCCTTCAAAATCAACTGGAGGGAACAGAAGTGCCGGACGATCTCGACAGTTATATTACACTCCGCCATTCTCAACACTCGGAACTTTAGAAATAAACTCTTCGTACTGCACAACTTTTGTTAACAAATTTTTCAACTACATATTTTTTTATTTATAGACATGTGAATGTTGTACAAAAAAACGTTTGCTTATTTACTCTTTTTCTACGGATGTAATTTGTATTTTTCGGAGAATTTTATTATTACTTTCAATAATTGCAATAATGAACGACGTAATAATAATTATTATTATTTTTACTCTTACTGTTATTATTATTGTTACAGTAAGTGTGAACTGATTGAACTTTTTACATTCGAGTACTGCCACGAAAAATAATGTTTAATAAATATTTTACAAATTCTGAACTTCTAATATCAACGTTTACTTGTTTTTCCATTTACTAAATTATGTTTTAAGTAATTACATAATATTTACAAAGATTCTGTACTATTATAAATTATTATAATTGTATAAATAAGAAATTCTATTTCGTAATAGAAAATTATGAAAATCCGACCATCCTTAACTCGATAAAGAAATGAAAGATGTTCTAAAAATGTTCAATAATTTATTAGACGTATACGTGTATCTCAGCTAGGCTGCTCCTTTTCTGCAAGTTCTACAACCTCTAAACATGCGTCTGCCATTTCAATAAATATTGGTTCGCTCATGGCTAAAGCAATAGCCTTTGTAGGATTTTCATCAACCAGTATTGCACGCATAATATCACGTACGTGTGGATTATTTAAAATACTTTTTAACTTCTTGTTAGAACCCAATTGTTCCAATTTGTCTATAGGCACAGTATCTTCTGTAGGAAAGTCATACCGTTGACAATTTGTTTTTTTATCGCTAGTAGGTTCGTTTTGCTGACATTTTGGTTCACAATTACTAGTCTTGTGTACTTTACAGCAGGCTGCGGAGCAACTGACAAGAACAAAGTAAAAATGATTATAAATATATTTTACGGATTGTATAAGTGTAATATTTTACAATATTATCAAATTGACGTACATAAAATAATATGACACATGACATATTAAGGTATCAACGTGGATTATCATACTCTTTAAAGTCATCACGGGTGTATCAACACTTGTCATTAATGTAACAAATTGTACAACTATAACCTCTGATGTATTTACTATATTTCTGTATACTTACTATGGCTCTTTACACGTGGGACACTTGTACGAACATTCTCTTTTCTGACAAACACAACAAGATTTATCCATTTTGATTAGAAGACTGTAGTAATTATTTTACAAATTTAATTATTTCATGTACAATAATTTTACTTTCTATTTCTGGAACCGCTCGTATTTTGTAATTTCCAACAATGTCCAATGTCAACATCAACAAATACATTGATGAATGTTGATAAACAACCATAGACTATTCCTACTTTATAGTAGAACACACTGCTACAGCTAGGTACAGTAATCCTAAGGTAAGGTGACGTGCTATCCTGCTACAGCAGTGAATCGTTAACCAATCAGAGGAAAGAAAATTTCTATATTGAACTTTGCCTACGAATCTTTGCCTTAAATATTTAATAAACGTAGTAGTATATATTGAATATCACCGAATTGCTATTTATTACATCTTAACCGGATGTAATACCTGATCTGATAAAACAATGTTATCATTGTTTGTAGTTTTAGTACATTCTTACATATACATTTGTTACAGTTTGTCACAAGTAAAGGTGGAGCTCTCAATTTGACCTCGACGGAGTTGATCATCGCGCTATAATTGTGCAAACGGTTACTAGGCAAAGCTAATTAGTAATATTTTCTACCGCCAGGTGGCGTAAGTATATTTTTCTGTGACAACCTGTATCATCACACACGGCGTATCGATAAAGGAAACTTACAAAGTAAGGACAAGCTAGGTTTCCTATCCATGTACACAACTACACATAGAGTCTGATGGGTATCGTCCTGTTTCTCTCCATCGTATCTCGTTCTCTTTCTACAGTATTTGCGCGGCCTGGATGAATAGTAAAATGGTGGGGATGTGCGAGCCAGCTTAGGGAGCACGAAGAGTGTGCAAGAGTAAGACATATAATTACTGTCATCTACGGTCATAGACGAGGTATAGGAGTGTTAACCTCATCTGCGTTCATAACCTATTAATAATAAGCGGTTCGAAATAAGTATTTATTATCGAAATTATATTTGAAAAGAAGTAGGAAATATGAATTTATTACCAAAAGCGCATGAAGAATTTAGTCAAGTCGAGTATTGGAATACATTTTTCAAGAAACGTGGTAAAAAGAGCTTTGAATGGTATGTGTGATTTGTATTTATAATTGTTTGATTAACATAATGGACTAAAACTATGGTGCTCGTTTCTTGTATTTAGGTATGGAGAATATCCAGAATTATGCAGTATAATCTTGAAGTTCTTAAAAGTGAAAGATAATATTTTAATCGTTGGTTGCGGTAATTCGACACTTAGTATGTGCTTATATGATGCTGGGTACAGGTAAATTTTGTATTTGATAATAATATATTATTACTTCGAATATTAGTCAATCGTTATTCAAATATAATTCTCTTTAAAGATTAATGTTCAAAAGAATTTGTTTTCTCAATTATAGGAACATTACTAATATTGATATATCGCATATTGTTATCAAGCAAATGCGTGACATTAATGCATCGGTGAGACCAAATTTGATTTATGAACAAATGGATGCTACACAAATGATCTATCCAGATGATACGTTTAGTGTTATTTTGGACAAAGGTACTTTAGACGCACTTATGCCAGATGCTAAGGAAGGTACGATATCTACAATTACAAAATACTTTAAAGTAAGTTCATGTATATTAAACAATATTTTGAATGAAATAAGTTGTCTCTTATCCTGCTGATTGTATGCATATATTATATAGTATATGTCGAATTTTTTTTCAGGAAATCACACGAGTTTTACGTAATGGTGGCAGATATATTTGTATTTCTTTATTACAAGAGCACATTTTAACAGAACTTTTATCTTATTTTCCTGCTGCTGGATTTATGTTTCGTATAATACGTTGTTATGAGGCAGAAGCAAAAGCACGGATAGAAGAAGGTAGTTCAATCCCAGTTTTCGCAGTAGTTGCCACAAAATTTACAAATTTACCTCATCCTGTAAGCAATTCGTTACACAAAAATGTATCGTCCGTCTACTGTTTCATATGTTCAGGAAATTTCTTTACATTAATTTCAGAATTTGTAATTGTAACAGGTTCTAGAAATAGCATTGGTTGATGGTCCTCCGAAACGGTTGTTAACGTCGAATGATATGATATCTGCCGTACTTTCAACACAAAAATCAGCTTTAATATGTAACAATCTTCACAAACGAAGCGTAGCCGATATTGGAGAGATATCGTTGGATTTACATCGTCCTGACGATGAACATCCACGGTATACAATCTACGTTTTGGATAAGCCGAAAATGCATGGTATAAATTCATATGCAGCATTTATAGTACCACAGGGAAAGTAAGTTTACAATAATTTCATATTGTTATTATTATAAATGACTACAATTTTACTAACAACACATATTTAACTAGAGAAACAGATTGGTTATTTAGTACAAAAGAAGGAAGACAACAAGTTCTTAAAAGCGCGCAACGTGATAGGCTTGCAATTGTTACTCTACGCAGAGAACACAAATTTGAGAATTGGGATGCTGTAAAAACTGAACTGGAGGATTGCATTTTGAATTTGGCGCCAGAAGGTTTATCTAGTAGAAACGATATTCCTTTTTTGTCACTAGGATCCGATGTGGGGCAAAGAATTATATGTTACGAAGGGAAAAGTGAGCTCAGTGGTTCATTCGTTGTTGAAGAAATTGAAAGGGATGGCTACGAGTTCAGAAGACTAGTTTTTCTAAACAATCCTTACGTTATCCAAAGCGAAGCTCGACTGAAGCAGGGTATTGAATTATGTCCCTATGCACACTCTATTATTTTAATAACTTTTTAAATTTCGAATTAATCATTTTTCAGTTAAATCGAGGCGTGGTAAAATGAAAAAAGTTATTGATCCCGGTTTCCTAGCTTGTGATCATCACTTGTACATGAGTATAGGTGTCACTGCTGTAATAAATCCTAAAGAATGTGATGAAATTATGATCGTTGGATTAGGCGGCGGAAGTTTATGTACATTTTTGTACAATTGCTTTCTTAAGGTATGAACACGATATTGTAAAATTTGTTTGTTGTATACTAGTAATATGTGTATAGGATACTATTACAGTATATCGTAAAACACAATTTTCATTTTTCCAGTTGAATATTATTGCAGTTGAAATTGATGAAGCAATGCTTAAAGTGGCAACTGATCATTTTGGACTTACTCTTGACGCCAGAATGAGGGTTGAAATTGCTGATGGAATTCAGTTTATTAAAGAAAACTCAGTTTCTGGAAAGAAATTTAAAGCTATACTTTTTGATGTGGATAGCAAAGATACAACAGTTGGGATGAGTTGTCCACCTAAACAATTTTTAGAAATGCCAATTATCAAATCAGTGTCAGAATGTTTAACAAGTGACGGTATTTTTATACTTAATCTAGTTAGCCGAGATCAGAACATGGAGAAAAAAGTGAAGAACGATCTGATGTCTGTATTTAAATGTATAGCATGTTATTCCATTCAAGATGAAGTGAATGAAATAATTCTGTGTTCTACAAGCGAAAACGATAGCTCCGAATGGATAAACAAATTAAAAGCAGCTGCGACAACGTTGAATGGACAAGTGTCTGCGAGAAAATTATTAAGTAATGCGGATACGTTCGATTTGTCGTCTTTTATGGAAAATCTATCTGTACATTCTTAATTAAAAGATTTATATTTACAATAAAATTCGTTAACTACTCACGCTTTCCTGCTCCTTACTCCTACTAAAAGCAGATTTTGAAATTTCTTTGTCATCGGCCGGAATTTATGTTGAAAATAGACCTCGAAAAAAGAATAAAGAAACATGTCTTAATATTTTTGTAATATTATTACAAAAAATAGAACTTACAAGCGTAAAATATAAACAAAATTATCGCTTCGATCAAATGACCATTTAAGTAGATAAACCTATAAAATTACATTCGAATAAAATTCTAACTTCATTATTAAATAGCGTTTAATATTTTTAACATTCCTTCACTTTCCTTTCGTGCATATAAACGTTCAAATATACCAAATGTATAATATTATACATAGATGTTTGAACCATTTTATATTTTGTAGAATTTATAATTTGGAACTCGATTTTGAAGTTTTTCAAATGGAATTTCGAAACTGTTTGAATGAAACTTTAAAATTTTACAAATTGAATTTAGAAACATATGAAATTAAACATTGGAACTTCGGAAATTGAATTTTGAAACTTGTTCGAAACTTGTTTAAAAATGTTGTACAAATGGCCACGGTTGAAATAACGTGACGTAACGTGGTTTTTATTCGCCGGATACAGTCGAGTGGAGAATCAATTTGCGAAGAAATTCACGGAATAGCTGGAGGGGAAAACGGAATTGTAAATCAATGCCTCGGTTTATTACATATTCCCGTTTCGGTACGTTTTCTTCGAGGAAACCAACGACTTTTGTAATTACCTCTAGTACTTTCTTGCGAAATTCGTGGGTTTCAGAGCCTTGACCATACCAGGATCATACTTGAGCTTATTTCATGCTATAACCGAGGTTTATGCGCCTCCGAGTTCCGAGTTCCTGCATTCGAGGCACTTGTTCTTAGTCGGTGATTGTTCTTCCTAATAGTGACGACGATGCCTTTTACAATTCGCTCTGTTTTTTTTTACCTTTGTCTAATCTACAGCCTTCCTGGAACACCCGAGGAAACGGTCTGCAACTTTTAACGCGCGAACTATTCAATAAACAATAGTTTTCGAGCGACCTTTCCGATGACGGAATCTGAAATGAAATTAGTTCTTGGTTAAAAGTATCCTACGCGAAACAAAGTTCCCATGAAATTGCTCAACCATATTTTTGCGAACGAAATATTTGTTGAATCTGCTTTACTCGCGATTTAACTATGACGAATTGACAAGTCCGACGATATCGTGCTATGATACAGATTTGTTGCGCCGAGAACGTTTTGTTATTCCCGAAATATATTTAGGAAAAATATTATCGACGCGGCGTGGAAATGATCGCTGCATGCTGAACGATATACTGAAATATAATGCAAGACTATTTCGGAAGATGGAATTTCTCACTAGTACCTATATCAATCTCCATACGTTGCCGCGAGAGGCACTTAAAGTAAATGTTCTACCAAGAACCTGGTTACTTTACGAGGAAATTTTCATGGAATACACTTACGCACTCGTAATGCTTCCTCGGTGCAGGATCATTGCGCTTAATTTGCGTTTCTTGCAAAATTCAACCGTGATAAATGCTAAAATTATGGTAACGTTATTCTAGTCTCGGATGTATTTTTCTCCTGACGCAGAGGACAGCATTGATTCCTGTCGCTGTTAATAACAGTCACAGCTTCACACATTAGACACGCAATACAGAATCTAGAGTCTATAATAAGTTGAATAGCTTTGTGAAATATTAAGTCGGAAAGTTGTAATTAATAATTATGGGTGGTAACGTTGGTGTAGAAGGAAATTATTTACACTTAAGGCGCGCGACTATTTTTACGAATTATTCACGAAAAACATTTACTAATGAGAGGCGAGCGCGACTAGGGCAAGGCGGCAGCTCCGTTGATTGGTTCGGTCCTCTCGCGCCCGCTTATCTCGCCTCTCATTGGTCACTACTTGGCCCTCAACGCCAGCTCAGTTCGTCTCCCATTGGCCAGTGTTTGCTCGTTAATAATTCGTAAACAAAGCCGCGGATTGTGTTTACGCAAAGGGAAAAGTTACTTCGCATTAGCTCAAGAGGAAAATTCATCAGAAAATACATAAAAATTTAAACGTTACTATCTCTGCTTAACGTTTAATATTTCTATGTGCGAGATTTTGTTCATAGGAGAAGTTACAATTAGTCAGAAATAGACACCGAGGTTCGAAGTTAGCACGCGCGCGCATTTAATATGTCACGCAATTAGTCGTCAGTGGCAAGCTCATTAATTTGTCGGGCAAGTAAATTAAATATTTGGTTTAAGAAATGGCTACAAGATTGCCGGCTTACAAATTACGGTGGTTAATTCGTTCCGTAGGAATCGCAGAAGTCGCCTCGCTCGAGCTCGTGTTTTCTGTCGGCTACACGTACGCGTGTACACACCTGCACCGTGCCTGGGGAACAGCGAAAGTCCCGTGCGCTCTTAATTATTAAACGATCGTTCTAAGATGAATGTTGAGCCCGGTCGACATTTTTTCTCGTTAAGCCAAAGTTTAAACTCGGCGTGTCATTTGTTACATTAACGTCTCATTATCCGGTGAAAGTTCATCGTTACGCATTTTTTTCCCGCGATCCGAAAGCAGTGCCACCTGCCGTTTTTATCATCCGTGACAAACCGATGGAAGTTATCCTAAGCTTATTTTTACGCGCGGCAGCCTCCACGTATGTCCTTCGTTTTTTCTTTTATCTCTTGAATCGACAGAACTTTTTAAACAATTATTTTTGAAATTACTATCGAATCCTTGATTTGTACGATTGTTTAATAATAAATATTCCGTAGAGACGACCGGTCTCGAAGAATTTCGAAGCGACAATAGCATCGGCTGGTCAATTTTTAAATACGTCTTAGGTTATGTGAAGGTTATGTCATTAAACAATCATTGTTTAATTTCTATTCTATTATTATATTTCTAATTTTTCTATTCTATCATTATATCTTTAATTTCTCTTCTTTCTATTCTCCCAAGGTACGAAATGTAAAGAAATAGAAAATTGCTTCGCGGAATAAACATGATTCACCTGTTGTTAGATTCATGGTATTTCCGAGGAAAGGTAAACAGGGGTGCGACATCCTGTCCACGTTATTAGCACGACAATAGGACGAACTTACCTTTTGATTTCCACTTTAATACGCGCACATTGTGTGGATCTCCGAACGATTCGTTTTCGTAGTCGTTCGTTGCTCGAATTTCTGCCTGGAGGCTTCGACCGTGGAGTCGACGTCGACCTCGCAGAGGCTTCTCTTTTTTCATGCTAATCGAGCTCCTTTCGAAGAGTGAAATTCGTTAAATTAAATACTCTGGAACATTGTTCGGTCAACAATATCGTAAGCTTCGCTAATGGCCCGTTTGTTGGCTCGAAAATTTTAGGAACTCGAGTCGTCGGGAAATTTCAATCACAATCATTTGCATAGAAGATTCTCGTCTACCTGTCTCGTATATGTTCTATCACGTTCTCGGAGGCGACGTACGGTAACAGCAGATCAGTTTCACCCTTTGATGAGGGTGGCATTTTTTTAAATTATTATTATTTTTCTTTTCATGGTATAAGATAATATTTATTATCCCTACAAAATTTCACAACAGTGTGTGATGCTTTTTTTATTTGAATCCGACTTTGTATAAAAAAGGTCAGAATTTTAAAAAAATATACCAGAAAAATCTACCGAATTCTAAGTTAATAAATTTTATATTTATATTATACTATATTTTTAAAATATATACTGTAAGGCGGTGAGTTCGAGGGTTTCTCGAGGACTCGAATCTTGCTTCACAATTTGAATTGCCTCGACATTTTATCAGTTCATAGAAGCAGAAAAGAATCTTTTCATTCTAATTCTGTTAAATTCCTGAACACTTCGAAGTTCAATCAATATCCATTGTACTTTATACATAGACACAGGTTGCGACAAGGTTTGCTCTTTAAAAAGTCAATTCTAGAACAACCTCCGCGCTGTCCTCGCGTAGGTACATGTGTAAGATGCTGTTCAATAGGAATCATTTCCATCTTCGACGGAAGATCGTGTCCGAAATCTACATACATATGTATAGATAATTCTTAGACCTGTGAGCTTTTATTATGATAATCATGCTATCTCCTAGCCGGTGCAAGTTCTAGTTCATTAATTCGGGGCACATGCTGTTGCATTTGAATCGCCCTAAATTTTCACGAGCGGCGGCAGTCGAAATATTGGACTGGAGAATTTTCAAAACGAAATTTTGAACGTTCTATGAACACAGTCTAATAATAATACTAATAATAATACTTTAATATAACATTTAATAATAATATATTATCATTGATATTAATAATAATACGATAATATTTTAACACTAATTTTAATAATTTTAACGCTATGCCTGCGCGGTTCATATTTTTTATTTAATAATTGTTGAAGTCGTAGAGCTGATTCCATTAGAAATTGTTGAATGTATTTCTTTACTCGAGCACACGTTATTATAAAAATTGTGAAAACTTCGAGTAAACTTCAGACCTCGGTTGATTCACCGTGAAAGGGTGCAGGGTAGTTTTTCCGACGGAGCATGGTTATCTAGGAACAGAATAATACTCGAATGTTTGAACGTACGAGTTCAATCTATCGCAGCCACTGAAAGGCCGCGTTTCAAATATTCATGTCTCGTTACACGCTTCAGCGGAACATGTCTCCTAAGGGATGCCTCCATTGCGTAAAACACCACTCGTGCTCTAATAATGCAACGGGGCACATTTTATTCTCCCGGGAGCTAAATTAATCGTCTATCCGAGCGGGACACGTTTTCGTGCCGCGAGTTTTCATAAACTCCTGTTGGTCAATTAATCTCGAGGGAGGCAATCGCCATGAAAAATGCATACCCCCCTCTCTCTCTCTCTCCCCCCCCCCCCTCTCTCTCTCTCTCTCTCTTCGCGTCTCCGTTGAAAATACTAGGAAAAATGTCGATAATAGGAGGATCGTGGAAATTCGAATTTTTATCGAGTGAAAACTGTGTTTAAGCACGAATTAGGCGAATGATCTCGTCGGATACAGCAGAAATACGAGCAACATGACGAAATGTAATTGTTTAGTTCGCGCATGACAATGTTCTTTAACGCTGCGTTTGCTCGCAAATGTTATAATATTATTTATAACATTGGTCGCGGCGCGGACTT
>JAQQRN010000030.1:9143-26021 GCA_028455555.1 Augochlorella aurata | reverse complement strand
ACTTTCGCTACCACCATTCGTCTCGCTGTCGATCCTCGTCGCTAAACTAATTCATCGAATCGAAAACATTGCAATAAAAATTACAGATTAAATAAGCTCCGGTGTGTTAACGCATAATGACAATTGTTCGCATTAAATGCAGGAAGTTGGTACCGCTCGGAGATTTATTTCTTCTTAGAATATTTTTGCAAGTTGCGGATAACACAATAACGCTTTTAAGTTCTTCTAAAGTTCATCTTCATCTTTGCCACGAACACAGAAAAATCTGTAAACACGTAAAGAATACGTAAAAGTCTAGCAATTAAATTTCTTCGTCATAAAGTGCGCGCGCACTGCGACTGCGTGTTCTCGCCCACGCGCGACTGTACAATAGGGAACGTGTTACTTGACCGAATCGATTGTTTGTTGCTTGTATTATCGGTGCTCTCGGCCGCCTTGGTAAATAGAGAAAATACGGCGAGAGTGACTTAGGACTGGAATGGTCCGCGCGGGCGGACGATTCGTATGAAAATTTCACACGAGCACCGTCGCGCCGGGTTCCCGTGGAGACACCGGTGAAAACATTTATCTGGCTCTCCCCCACGAGGGAATTCCGTTCCTAAGAATTCTTTTAATCGCCTGTTTTACATGTCGCAAGAAATGCCCGGTAAATGCCGGGAGAGAATTGTCCCCGAGGGGATGCTGAATAAATGATCAGCTGACTTCTTTCATCGCTGTGTTTCTTCCAGCTAATAACGCTCGTCCCACACCCATCATTATCCGGGTCGATTCAAACGGAAATAATCTGCAGTCTCTGCAATGTTTTCGAAACGGCGCGGCTGTACATGCTGTTCCAGGATTGCAATTACAGAGAACGCATTTCCCGGCAACACGTGAATAGATAAAATGTGCCTTAACCGTTGATTCAACGCGAACCTACGGCGTCCGCTTTATTTTTATAACGTTGCAGCAACCTATTTTTACGGACGATCCATAACAAATTTCATAACGATCTATTTATTTATTATTATATTTATTATCTGTTATTATTAGTAGTAGTATATTTATTATAACGATAAAACGGATCAGCTGCGCCTATAAAAAATGAATGCACTACATACTACGCAACTTTTGTATCGAACAATTTGTTGGCCATATCTTGGAAGTTGTAGGAGGTGCAGAAGTTGCGTGGACCACCCTGTTATGGGCTTATATGTAACAACGACAAGATTTGATCTATTTAAACTTCGTATCACATGGTTGAATAGAAATGTTCGTCGAGACATTTTTGTAACAGAAATCAGTCGAGTAATCCTAACGCTGTATTAACATGGAATTTTGCAAGTTTCCAGACACCGTCTTCGGAGTCCAGGATATCGCCTACGTTGTCACGAAGACGGCGATCGCGCGTCTCCAGGGATTCCTTCTGTCGCGGATAGATCAGCGTGGATTGGACAAACGAGTATTCCACGGGAGGAGGAAGTCGGCGTTCGGAAGCGAGGCAGCGAGAAATTAATCGCAATTTGCTTACGCGTGAACAAGCTGATCCCAGCGGAGCCGCGTAGAAGCAGAGAAGCGTGAAAGCACGACAAGCCGAGCACGGCGAGCGGCAACGCGAGATTAACAACGCGAAGGAAAAGCTGTGTTTCCAAATGACTGCGTTACAAGGAGGATTTACTGCGGCTATAATTATAGGTAATAAAGCCAGAGACGTGGAAACCAGAGCGGCATTTGTCTGCACCGAAATATTCGTTATCGACGGCGGCGTTGTAAAAACTGTTTCCAGAAACTGTACCGTACTGTACCGTCTACTGTGCTACGGCTCTGTTTCAATGCCGATGCTGCCGGCCGGTGCTACCGATTTCTCGGCGTCCACGCCACGCGAGCGATTTTAGTAGCAACGCTTCCTAATAAGAAACCGATCCCCAATTACCTTTCCTTCGTCGGAACTTTCTCACCGCTCCGTTGCGTCGTCGATTCGATGAAACACGCTCCAATCTTTTATTCGAGTCTGCCGCGTTTCCCGTTTTACCAAGGATCGAGCTACAACCCCCTCCAAAAGTATCGGGACACTTGCAGGAAAATTAGATCAATATGAACATTGAATTCTTTTAAATCCAAAATGTAACAAGAAAATTAAATTTTCTTTCAATTACATCTTGGATACGTTTTCGTCGAGTAAAATGCAATAAACGGATAAACTAATTGCATAACGCGACGAACAGTTATGTTATTATTAATATGTACAAACTGAACATTACAATTTATACCAAATAAGCAGGTGTCCTAAAATACTTTCGGAGGGGGTTGTACGAGCATAAAGGTTCACGGTCTAGCTGTTACGAATGAAATTATTAATGATAAATTGATAATTCCACGTTTTGTACCCGCTCCTTGACAAATTGAATTTCCCGCCCATCGATGTCGAGCTTTCGTCCGCGTAGGTATTCGGCGATTACAAGGAACGCTACAAAATGAAGGATTTCGCCGAGAATGTATGATCGTGTCGTCGTTATGCTAATGTTAATTGTAACGCGCGCGCCAGCGTTTGTTGCGTCGAGAAAGTAACAGGGTCCGCGCGCAAGAAGAATCAGGGGACCTTCGTCGGCTAAAATAAAGGAGAGCAAACGATGATATCTCGGCAATTTATCCTTTTTTTCTATCGCGCTTTCATCGCTTATTTTTTGAAGGAAGGCGTCCTCTCTGCTGGTAATTTGTCCCTACGGCGAAGGATAATCGTCGATAATCTATTACACCGATCCCGTTCCGTTCTTCCTTTTCTCGCTGCCTTTTCCTCACCTGCCTCGCTCGGAGGCTTCGCACACCCAAAAATGGAACGTTTCAATTAAACCGTCCGATTTCGCCGTTACAGCGCGCGTTCGTAGACAACGGACATTTAAAATCGGCTATCGGACGGCAGTAATTATATCAAAGGCTATTCCGTGCGCGTCTCTTGGTACATTTAATTGCGCGAAAGTGAAATGAAGTCAACGATAATTTATAGCTGCTCTAATTTAATACCGAGATACCTTTAAAGAACAAAGTTTAAAGGAAAATTAAGGTTTTATTTTCCCAATAATAATACGCTTTTGCAAAATAATAAAATATTAAATATAATATATAAATTATATAAATTAAAACAAGTAATCACAGCATTAAGTTAGAGCAGAGATATTTTATGCAGAGATTTCAAGAATAGTAAATTATTACTATTATTATTACGCCTTATCCATACTATTCTGGTATAAAATAGTAGAATATCTTAAATGTCTCAGTATAATCTGTAAATTTATTTAACTGTCAGGGTCATCCGGAGGTCATGTCACTGAACAGGTCACTGAACCGCTCTCGATGCGAGCAACAAAGTCACGTTATAAAAACTAAGCGTTCATCCACGGAAAAGTATCGCCGACCTTGAAAAAATCACGAGGATAACCTTGGCAGAATGATTCTATGCTACCGTCATGCGTGCACGCTTCGTAATCATTTAAATATTACTTTGTTCATTTAATTTTCGTAGCAACGGGACTAGCTGGGATGTTTAATTCGAGCGAATCTTAGTGTGCGCACGAAGAGAAGATAAATGCAGGTGACTCGGCAATAAACTTTCTCTCTAAGTAACTGTAGATCACCGTGGTTTATAATGCGTAGAGCTTGTAAAAGTTTCGCGATGGAAACGCATGAAAGTTGATACACGGCGGCCCGAAAATGTGCGTCGGTTGTACTAATTACGGAAACAACGGAACGGCGTAAAGTAACGAAGTTAGTTATCTTATCGGAGTGTCCACCATGCGTGTTGAGGAAAAGTAGAAGAGCTCGGAAGGTCGAGCTATCAGGAAAGTACCGGGCGAGACACTCAAACAGAAGTTTCTGCGTCGTAAATCAAGCAGTCCTGCCGACCGAAATTAGGATAACGTTGTCACCGTTCGTAGCGTGCCCTAGACTAAGGTATATCGTTTTGCAACAACGACAAGATCAGATCTATTTAAACTTCCCACGATTGTCATTGTAATGTATGCTCGAATGGATCACGTTTTTATAGCATCGGGGATTGTAACAGAAAAATCGGACTTTTCCTAATATTTTTGTTCGAAATGTGAAACAGCGTCTAATATTTTCTGCGTCGAAATTTCAACAAATTTAATTCGAAAAAGAGGCGCAATAAAAGAGAGGCGCAATAAAAGAGAGGCGCAATAATTGGTCAGCTCGCAGTAACTGATCCTCCGCTACCCTAGCGAGGTAAAAAATCCGTACTTCGCAGAAATTCAAAATATTTCGAGATTTTATGCGAAAAGGCCAAGTAATATCTACAGAGAAACAAAATACTGGAACGCCGTTGGAACGCGAGCAGAGTCGGGGCTCGGTTTGAACGCGATTGCACAGCTTTCCATTCAATATAATGATTTTATCAATCGGGGAAGTGTAAATAACAGCCGATAAAAGGGAACCGAACGCGGAACGCGCACAGTTTTTGCCGCAGTGATCCCGAGTGTGATTCTAGATTCTAGAGTAATCGCGAGCCGGCTCGGCTCGGCTCGGCTGTACGCATGGCATGTCGCGTGTTGCTCGAGGAGAACGACGGTATTGTTTACCGACTCGTTATTTATATAGCGAAGGCATTGGTAATAACCGCGCCGTGTCGCTTTGTCCCGGCGAGCCGCGTTAACCGGTAACCGGTACGCGAAAGATAACAGAAACGCCACCAGACACGGTCACTCGTCGCTTCACGTGACCCGCCGAACGGAACCAAACAACAAATTATTAATGCCGTCTCTCCTTCCAGGTGTCTTTTCGTTCGATTACCAGTCGCCGTCGCCGAGCTTCCAGAAAATTTCAACCCCGATCGGTGGATTCCACGATGGCTAAGGAAGGTCTCCGCGCACTCCGATCTTCGACGAATCCACGACGTTTCAACCGCTCGTCGTTTCGTGAGAACGAATCAACGGCACACCTGTACGGTACACCTGTATAGTGTATTTAGTACAGCGATAAATACGGACTAATTTTAACTATAAAGCAATCGTGTCCTAGACGCGACTAATGTATAGAGGAAGAGGTAGAGATATGAGATAATCATTGTATCAAAACAAACGGTTTTTATGGATATTCTTAGGTAAACTCGTGAATATAATGTACAACCGTGAACGTATTGATTTTTCGCTATATCTCCATATTTTCCGCGTTGAAATTCGAACGATATAATTTTAACAAATTTAATTTTAACAAATAAATGTTCTATTGAATTTAAATAATAGAAATTTGATACGTTTTCTCTGACAAATATAAAGTTAATTATGCTGGAAGATGAACGAAAGGCACAGTAACTGGTTCTGCACTACCCTAAGAAGGTAAAAATATTCGTCGTCCATGGTCATACGTTGCTGACGGAAATGATCGAGTCGTTTTTTAAGAAAAACAATTTATTCAATCGATACCGTCTCTATACCAATTATAAACATATTTTTTGGTTTTACCGATTAACACAAATCTGTTCATTCACGCTGGCACCCGTTGCACGTGCCGTCGACGGCACTCGCTCTCTCTCGCTCTCTCTCTCTCACTCATTCGCTCGGTAAGAGTCTGCTTGAATTATATATTATTCGTTCTTAACCCTCAAACTATGAAGTATGAGAAATCATGGTTGAATAAAACGCAACGTTACGCTGTTTTATTACCGTGTGTGTCGACCACACTCGCCGACGACACACGCATAATCCTCGCGCGACGAGAAGGCAGCTTCGCGTTCACGCCCCTCCCCTGCTAACCGCGGCTAGCGGAAGGGTGGGGGAACGTGAACGCGATCCGCCTTCTTGTCGCGCGAGGACTATAGACGCCCCTCGAATTAGAACCGCGAGAATTCGACTCGTGCGCGAATTCCAATAAATCGACTGGCGTGCGAATTCCAATAAATCGACTGCAGTCGCCTCGCAGTCGACTAAATAGATCGAGGGTTAGTCGGATCCGCGAATTCGTCGCTTGCTGTTCGTTCGGCTACGGGCGAATCTCTTCGACGCTGCGCAGATCGAATCGATCCCGATCGCGGTATCCCTATGTCGATCTAATTGAATCACGACTACAACGGTAACAGCGCAAAACGCGATCGCTTTTGTTTAACAATTATCCCGACAGCCGGATTCGTCGCGGCAGCTGTTCGCGTCGACGCGGTCGCAAGCGGATTGGAAAAATATGAAAATTTCTACGCTTACAAAATACACGTTCGATTCTCCCGGCATTCGCGCGCCTAATTGATTAACGATAAGCTTAACGGTAGGTACACCCCGCTCCGAAAGTATCAGGACACTCGCAGAAAACTCGAGAAATTTGAGAAACCGATGGGAAATTATCATTTCTTCGATTTATTTCAAACTTAATTGTACGGATAAACTTAATTAATAAGCGGATTATGTATATTTGATGGTGTAAGGAAAATATCGTGAATTTTATAAAAGCGGATTAGAGTTTCTTTTAGGGAATAGTTAAAGAAAGGAGGGTATCGGGTTTAACCGAATGAGAAACTGTACAATTTCTATGAAATAAGAAGGTGTCCCGATACTTTCGGAGGGGAGTGTATGTATAATACAATCTGTACGTACGCACGCAGGACCCAGAGTCTTTGGTGAACTTCGGGGCTCTCGATCATTGGACTGAAAACCGATCGATCAAAATTTCAATTGTCTCGAATTCATTTCGCCTTCACACGCGAGAACCCGGACAGTACCGCTCGACCAGGTCCAACTTATTCTATCTTTGGTCCTCTAGCCGCTATGATTCGTTGCCAGACATCGAATTTCTCCTCGTTCATTTTTTACAAAGCTTCTCCAATCGTCGTCGTTCTCTCTCTCTCTCTCTCTCTCTCTCTCTCTCTCTCTCTCTCTCTCTCTTCCCCACGCCTACGCCCGAAACGTATCGTTAGATCGCGATCGAATTAGTTTCTCTTCGCGCCGATTCGAACAGAATTCGAATCGTTAGCTAATCTTTGTCTTTTAGATATTCTAATTACGCTAAGGATATCAAATTGTAATTTCGACTTCGCGGTACGGTCTGCGTTAAAATCCAATTAGAATAAATTGCACAGTTAAAACTACAAAAGACGAAACACTCCACTTCGTTTCGTAAAAATTTGGTCGCGTTGAAACGTTACGATAGCTAGCCAATTTCAATCTATTCTCGATCTAAAACGCATCTCTTTGTAAATTCCTTGTTGTATCAAATTTTAAAATGTTCTAAATATAGATCTAATAATTATGTCCAGATAGACGCAATAATCATGGATATAACAGTCGTTTGTAAATGGACGTTTCCGATCGTATCAAGGCACATTCTCCGTTGCGATTCTCGCGAGATCGCGCACTCCTGCTCGACGGTCATCCTCGATCCCGATTCGCGGATCGCGTAAAGATCGTTTTCGGGCAGTGTGGAACGCGAACGGCAACGACGCGCACCGATCGTTCGCGGCACTGTTACTCTCCGCGCGTCGAGAACATCGGCTCTGTTTTGCAGCAGTTCCTCAAACACGCTGTGAAATCGTTAACTGGTAGTAGGTATTTTGAGTCCCTTAAGTGGCACGAGCACGACCAATGATATATCGGATCGAACGAGGCACCGTCGATCGCTCGTCGTTCCTTAATTCACTGTGGTCTATTATGTTACAGGAAATTCTGTTCACCGCGAACGATGATTCATTGCTGGATCGCGGATTTTGCGCATTCATGACAGAAACGACAAACGTTGAACTGGAGAAAATTTTAAGAAACGTTAGAAAAATTTTACGGTATTGTTACGTTAATTCCAATTTCAATCACTGTAATTATTAACGCTAGAATTATCGAGTCCTAAAGTTGACTAATGTATATTGTTTTATAACAATAGCGAGATTGGATTTATTTAAATATTCTATGATTTATATTATCATGTACAGGATACCTCAAGAGATTCCTGAGGTTATTTCAAGTAACTTTTTCCTTTACAAAAATTTTCTCCGAGTCATCGTTAACCAGTTATTAATGAAAAATAGTGACCAATGAGAGAAGAGTTCGGCTGGCGCAAGACGGCTGAGCCAACGAGCGAGCGAAGTCCAGTTCCGCTGATTGGCTCGGCCGTCTAGCGCCAGTTGATCTCACCGCCCATTGGTCGACGTTTTTCGTTAATAACTCTCAAACGAAGCCGCGAATCGCATTTTCGCTAAGGAAAAAAGTTGCTTCGAATGATCTCAGGAAGCTTTTATTTCAACCGTACCTAAAATCCGCAACTTTGCCGCATACACAAAATGTCGATTCCGCGCGAAGGAGAATTAATCGGTTCTCGTTAGCAATATCGTCCCGCGTTGCCACTTAAGCGATCAACGATCGTTCGCGATCGGTTCGATAAATAAGTGTACGTACATAAAAGTATTTAAAAGAAAAACCCTGCACGTGCAAATTGGTAACGCTGGATCGTATGTTATGAAATGAGAAAACGCAAACATTCTTGTCCACACACGCAGATACACGGCACGCGCGCGCGAATTGGCCGAGTCGCCTACGGACGTACAGGTGCGCGATGTGCGTCTCGTCGTAAGACAGCAGCTCTCTTCTTTCTCGTCTCGACCAGGCACAACAGAATTTTTTTAGACAATTTTCGTCGAAACGTTGCAAACGGACCGCCGATTTTATACGTTTGCCGCAGGTTTGACAGTCTCGAACTTGGTATGACAACGATTCAACTATACAGGGTGTTCCAAGAGATTCTTGAGATCATTTGAAGCAACTTTTTCCTTTGCAAAAATTATCTCCGAGACTTCGTTAACGAGTTATCGACGAAAAACAGCGACCAATGAGAGGCGAACTCGGCGGGCGCGAGGTGGCGAAGCGCAGTTCCGCTGATTGGCTCGGCCGCCTCGCGCTAGAAGAGCTCGCCTCTCATTGGTCATCGTTTTTCGTTCATAATTCGTGAACGACGACTCGGAGAACATTTTTGTAAAGGAAAAAGTTGCTTCAAATGACCTCAGGTACCCACCATTTCCGAATTAGACATCTTTGGGAGACCCTGTATTTTTAATTTCTTTTGCCTTTGACGCGGTTCTCCGGAACATGTTCATATTTTTTAAATAATAATTCATCGACATATTTTCGTCGAAATTGTTTTCGTAAGCTATCGATTTAGAAATTACTTTTTCAATAAGCCAATAAATGCAACGTTGCATATAATGTCGAGTATTAAAGTAACTCCGTTGTTGCTGAATTTTGCAGGTTCTCCGTGCACGCGTTAAAAATGGTGGAAATTTCAGCCGAGCCCGAAAAGCAAAAGAATTCCTGAACGCGGCGTTCGTAGGCCTCGGTTTCTCAATCAACGGACGTAATTACCTAGTTTCTAACGCACCCGACCGTGCTTTCATTCACACGCATCTTTTCCACACTCCGCACACGTAGTATACGCGCGCGTGTATATACATATAACTTTCTTGCATCTACTTTTTAGTGTAATATTTCTATTTAGATTTATATTTCTATTTATATTCATACTTTGTCTGTCTCAAGTATAGATTTCATTTCTATATACACGTACATACGTACCGAAAGTACTGCAATAATGGACGGTTCATGATTCCCTACCTAAGAGGCTGAAAATCCTTGATCACTCGCCGATGACTATATAGCTCCAGCTGCTTCGGCACGCGCAGAATCGTCGCGCCCTTAAGGTCGCTTTCCCGCGATTGAAAATGGTAATTCGCGTCGAGGAATTCCGTAGAAAAATTTGCTAAGAACACTTTTCTTATCTCTACGCGTTACGTTTGCAAGTTCGAAACGTTCCAAAGAGGTGAACGATACTTGATATTTACAATTATTTCGCGGCACGCCAGACTTGTGCCAATTCGGTCGTATTGTAGCTCAATTTTGCAATTTAATTGCATAGTTACGCGACTACGTTTTGTAATACAATTTTGCAATCGAAATGCACGGTAACTCGAACACGTTGTAATTTCATTTTGCAAATTGGTTGTACGATAACTCGACTACAATTCGTAATACAATTTTGTAATTTCTCTACGATGATCTGCGATCGATTCCGACGAGTTGAAGGTAACACATGTGTTCCTAAATTCTGTATTAAGTACCGTTGTGTTATCAATAGACCGCAGATTTATATGCAATATCGAAATTGTGTCTATCAATTTAAAAAAAGAAAACAGGTGCGACGCAGAAATGTCCTTTCTTCTTTGATGGCCTCGATAAGACGCGCGCGATGCATCGATACGCTTAAAGATTGTTTGATAAGCGATAAGATTTCGATAAGAGTTTGATAAGATTTTTCTGGCAAATGCATAAAATCCGCGGTCTGGTTATCAACGCACAGAGTTGCGCAGAATTGCAACTGAATTACCCGGCGATTATAATCACAAAGTAATACAATTATATCGTAATTCGATTACACTATAATTTAGATCGCCATTCGATTAAATTACAAAGTAGTTCAATTACTATTCGATTCAATTAGATATTGATTCAGTTGCAAAGCGATTCAATTATCAAGTAACTATATTAAAAAGTGATTCAATTACATCGTAAATCAAGTACACCGTAATTCGTAATTGAGATCAACATTCGATTCAGTTACAAAGTAATTCAATTACATTTTAAAAGCGATTCATTTTAAAAGTAGTGTTTCAATTACACCGTACTTCTATATTTCACCGTACTAAAATGCAATTAAATTGTGTCCGAATTACCGTAGCATCGAGAACAACACCCGCGACCAAATGCCAATCGAATCATGCCAGCGGCTCGAATTACTAAATCGAACTACGACGTAACTCGACCACGATGTAACCGAATCAGCACAACTCTGTGAACGCATCAAATCTGCGGTCCGCCGATCGGATTTCCAGCCTGTAGAGCCCGATCTCGAGGGCGCCCTAACGCCGCGACAGTTTCGGCACCTACGATAAACGGCATCGCCGCCGATCGATACCAACTACACACATACGTACTAAAAAGTTCGCGGTTACCGTTTCTCCTCCATGCCGCTCCTCTTCTCGGTTCGTTGTTCGAGCGGGTCGCGCACGGCGACCGGTTCGAAGGAGACTCGACGGAAAAGTCGAAGAAGCAGCGGCGACGACTGCGGGACGACGGCCGCCGACGGATCTCAACTGTTGCCGGGTATCGGTATCATGTGATAAGCGGAAGGCGGCTGGATGGACGGCGAGTGGCCGCTCGGCTGCGAGGGGAGCTGCAGGGTGCGGTAGTCGAGGGCCGGGGCTGCTGGGTGCTGACCTTCCCGGTGCCTCCGCAGGTCCACCTTCCTCTGGAACGCTTTGTCGCACAGCCCGCACTGGAACGGCTTGTACCCGGTGTGCTTTCGCATGTGGGTGATCAGGTTGCTGCTCTGCGAGAACGCCTTGCCGCACACCACGCACTTGTGCGGCTTCTCACCTGCAACAGAAATTCCGGGACCGACCTTTTAGACATCTCGGGCGACACCTGCGCCCAACCTTCTTCTGACACGTACTTCGCTGGACCACACGGATCGCGAGACGTCGACTGGCCAATATTTCGCACGGATTTCCGATTTAAAGTCACATTGGACCTCGTTTGATCTTTACTTTTAATAGTAATCTTTACACGACGTCGGTTATTATTTCTGGATCACTTCGTTTCGCATCAGACACTATTTTAGTCATTTTAAGATGACATTAGACATTATTTCATCTGTTTTATGATAGTAATTTTAAGATGACATCAGACATTATTTCAGTGGATCCCTCGATCCACGAAGCTATTGTACGCGATTTTGCGTTAGGATCCGCGGCCTATACGTTGCACAACGCGTGCTCGCCAGTTTCCTGGAATATTTTATAATTCCAACAACGACGCACAAAGCGGCTTTCGGTACGTTTAAATTGTTAATAAACAGACAAAAATTGCAAGTCGAAGCGAACTCACAGAATGAGTCACGGAGTGGTTACGTCATGCTAGCGCGTTGCCAGCTACAGGGAAAAAGACGAATCGGCGCTGAAAGCGATTTCAATTTCCAAGATTGTTATATTTGATCCTCGCTCGCGTGGCTGCTATGTTATTATTAATTTCTATCGCTCTAACAAAGGGTATATCGCGTCGATTATTATTATCATTATTATTGTCATTGACATTGTCATTGTCATTATCATTATCACCATTATCATCGTCATCATTATTATTGATAAATAATAATAATAAAAATAATAATTTGTTATTAATTAATAGTAACATTTCATTATATTGGAAAAGGAAAAGGCATATAAAGCCTTTTATTTTCCTCATAATGGTTTGCTTTTCCAAAACAATGACAAATGATTATTATTATCCCTATTACTATGATTATTATATATTACTATTGTTATTATCATTGTTAGGATCGACGAAGCAATTTCGTGAGCAAGCAATCGATTATCAGCTCGAGCGAAACGGCGCGGCAAGATGCAAATTCGATTAGCCATCGATGAGAACGGAGGAGCGCGATTTGGAATAATGAGCCAAGGTGAATCGAGCGCACCTGAACCAACTGATAAATCGTGCCGGGCATTTCGTCGACGTTACGAACAATCCGTTTGCGTCAGAGACGAACAAAGTCCCGCCGTGACATGATGGATCTCCCATACGGTTCTCTTCCTTCGACTGCAAACGATTCCCGTTGCCAGAACAAACGGCGAAGAACGTCGGAGAACGGCGTCGCTGCTTTCAGCATTGACAGTTTAACGATCTACGATCGAACACGCTTGGAAACGAGCACTCGTTCGGCCCGCGTGAAAATTCACCTCGAATCGTTTCCATTTCTATAGCTTCCTTCCGTACAACGTTCGTATCAGAGTGGCGATTGACTCCGGCTATTTATCCGAATTTATCCTTCGTTAGGATAAATTAATAAGTAATAAATTGATAAATAATAATGCGAACGATTGCCCACTGTTTTTATTTTTACTGTAGCGACCGCTACCTCCATTCCCTGCCGGTAGATGGATACCTTTCTCGCAAGTCCTCTGAGCGTCCCCGATTACTATATATTTGCTGTATACAGCAAATTAGGATTCCTCTACATCCCCCCGCGTCTAAGGCAGGGTCCGCTAGTATAGTCTTACTGATGAGTCCTCTAGCGGACCCGGGACGAAACGCTCCCCCACTCCATCTCTCGCTTCTTCTGGATTCTTTAGCGTTTGTTTACCTTACGCCCATAACATCAAGACTCTGCTTGCGTATACCGATACCTTAACGCACATATTCGCAATACATTGACGGTGTCGCCAAATTACTATTTTTATTTGTGTTAAGGACGTATTTATACGAACAGATTTTGTCAGGTGCATCGATTTAGAAACGAAAAGGAAATAAAACAAGGAAATAAAATAAAATAAAAAGAAAAGGATTAGAATAAAAACTAAAATAAGATGGAATAGTCGTACCAATAAACATTAAATCTATTCGTTTGGTAAATTACAATTCTATCAATTGTTATCTCCGTCGAATCGGAAACAAACGAGGCTTGGTAATCGCAGTATTTGAAAAGCGGGGCATACCACCCCTCCTCCGAGCACGAAGCCCGGCTCCCTCCAGGAATTATTTAATCAAAAATTGCTGAAACAACAGCTTCGCTCCTGTCTCTTTCGCTTGCGGAAGATCGGTCACCCGATTAAATACCTTTTTTCTGCCACGGTGCACGCGTTGAACGCGCTTCTGCGCAAATGTTTGCCGCATTAACTGGTCGACTATTAAGCAGTTTCAGCTAGGAGCGAGCGAGCTATCCAGCTAGCTAACTAGCTATCCAGCGAGTACACAGTTCGCATCTTTGTCCGCGGCGCAAGAAATTCGTTGCAAGTCCAATATTTGCGCGGCGACCATTATCGGGTCGTTTAAGAATCGTCTCTCATGCGGATCGGGGTGCCCGATAAACGGTGGACTCGTTCGGAGAGTTCTCGATTAGTCGTCTAACGACGATCGCTCAAACGGCTCCGCGCGATCGCGAAACGCTGATAGAAAGCGGGCGCTGCGCGCGCAAGCCCCCGCTTGTCGTTAAGATTCTATCGAGAAGAAATTAATTTCGCTCGGAGCCATTGCGCGCTATTGTGCCGAACAACTTATCTAAACTGCGAGAGAAAGAGGGAGAGAGAGAGAGAGAGGGAAAAAGAGAACGCTTCGGCCAACGTAGCCACTCGTCTTCTTCGATCTCTTCCAGCGATCTTTCGCTGCGGGGATACTCCCATTCACAAACAACCGGTGAACCAATAGCTAAATTGTTTAATCCCTTGCCGACGAGTCTGGCTCGCGATGGAGATTTTTAGTAATAATCGGATTATATTATATATTATATTTAATAATCGGATCGATGCGAATGTTACGGTGTTCTTTCAACTAACTTCGATATTCAACTATTTAAATACTTAATTTAAATGTTCCAGGAAATGTAGGCACATGTAGTGTTCCAGTAAATATACATTTCTTTTTTGCTAAGAGAATTTTATAGTCTAATCGCAGCAACTAATTAATGATAATGGTACGGCAAGGGGTTAACCACTCCGAGGAGCTTTGGTGGGGCGGAAATATTTCGACCGAGTTCGTTTTCTTTTTGCAAGGTTGGTTTTGCACACCCCTAGCCTAAAAAGTAATAAATAAAACAGGCGATCACGGGGATGATTGAAAAATCCTCGGGAAAGTCGATCGATTGCGAGATTGCGAGGAGATAGGTAAAAGGTCGAGAAGTGGCAATCGAAGAAAAATAGCATTTCTGTTAATGAAAGTGTCGTCGTCGTCGTCGTCGTCGTGCCAGGGAGCCCTCCTCCTCCTCCTCTGTTTCGAGATTAGGCGTGCCATCGATTCGCAGCGATCCAACAACGCAGAACGCGGCGCCGCGTCGGACCCGTTCGCTATAAATACGAACAATAGCGCAACGGGACGCAACGGAACGCGACGCGACGCTGCTGGCGACGATGACGGCTTGTTATCACAAGCGCCGCCGCCGTCGGGGTTCGTTTCTGTCACCGCTTAGAGGACGGTGCAGAGAAAAATACCATTATCGTAATTGTTCGCTCGGCTTTCCCTCTACAACCCTTTTACAACTAATGAAAGATGGTTGTCTGCGAGCTTTCTGGGACAAGGCGCCATCTTATTATCGATGTACGATTTCCCGGAATTGGAAAGGGGGTCGCGAGTCCTCGCTGCCGCACACCCGAATATTCTAATAATAATAATTCGGTCACGCGTACGCGTACAGCACGGAAGAGGTTGCCGAACAACTAACAACAAACAGAGGTTTTACACAGTGATTGCGTAAAAAATGGAGAAATACCTTGCCCCCATTTTCTCACCCCCTTTTTTCTCTCTATTCGTCCGTACAATTTTGAATACAGTTTAAAGGTAACGAATAAAGAAAGATGCAAAACGAAAACATTTCCGGACGACTGTACGAAGAAAAAAAATTGAGTAAAAATAATATAAATTAAAATAGCGTAACGATATATTGAAATATATAAATAAATAGTATAAATTAAGAAAATAGCGTAATGATACGCTTAAATATATACGAATAAAATAGCGTAAAGAAATATTGAAGTATAAAAATAAATAACAGAAATAAATAAAATAGCGTAAAGATATGTTGAAACATAAAAATCAATAACCCAAATTAATAAAATACAGTAACGATGTTATTAAATGCGTAAAATCGAAGACGAACGATCATATGCCAAAGTATTATAAAATGCCGAGAGCACAATTTACCCCTTTCTGCCCTAAACGCATCGAATCCACAGCGAAATCTGCGGTAAAACAAGAAGACCGCGTCTCTCCGATCCAATTTTCGTCGGCCGATTCGCTCGAACAATCGCGAAAGAAAAGTTCGAAGACTATCGAATGCCGGGGAGCACGCGCGGATTTTTCAAGCCGGCTCTATGGGATATTCTTGTGTTTTCACTATCGCCATTGTCACGGGAGAAACCCGCGAAGCGGATGGGCCGGCACGCCGTTGAATCGGTCTTGTTTTTCTATTCCGATCACAGAATTCCCCATTGTATATTAAGAACGATGGCTTACACCAGCGGAAGTGTGATATCATTGAACACCTGTTTCTACTGTCCCCGACACAAAGACAATCTCCATTTTCTAATTGCGGAGGGAAAACGTCGCGCGCTACGCCGCGGCGGACAAATCCTCGTCCGAACGGCGTCCAATTTTCATTCCAACGAATTTCATCGACAATTTTCCAATCGATATCCTCGTAATAAACTGTTCAACGAAAGTCGATACGGAGAAATTCTTGTAAGTCAATCCTAATCAATTCTTCAACGTAAATCGATGCAACGACTATCGCTCGATGCGATGAAATTCTTCCGAGTTCATTTTAATAAATTAAATAAATAAAGTGTTGAATTTCAATAAATTGGTTGAATACAAAAATCAATCTAATAAATGTTTCTTTTTATTGACCACCTGATATGTTTGAATCGTGAAAGCATGCGATAATTTATTTTGTCTTTTCTCATCGTTATTGCTTTTATGAGTTGAATCATGTTAGTTACCGAAAACATCTCATAGAGGAAGGACATATTTTACACCTTTCTTAAATAAATAGAGTTATAATTGAAAGTTCAAATAGTGAGAAATATTAAGTTATTCCCATAACTAATTATAACTCTAATATAAAATCCAACTAATGTCGATGCAATGAAATTATAATAAATTGTCGAACGAGTATTCTTCGATGCGATGAAATTCTTATAAATTAATTCTACCAAATTCTAGCAAGTTGAGATTAATGAGTGCGTAAAATTAAAAAAAAAAGACGAATCACTTTTCGTAGACAGTCGTTCACCTTTCGACATTCAACCGGTGGAAACATCAACTTGAACTTGAACGAGTGTTGACGCCCGCCGCGTATTGGTTTATCGGCGCCCGTACG
>JAQQRN010000029.1:129984-141068 GCA_028455555.1 Augochlorella aurata | reverse complement strand
ATTCTCTTAATTACGATCCAATTTTCCAACATCTACATAGCGAATTATAAACCGCAACAGTACGAACAGCAATAAAATAATAAGAAAATCGAAGAGAAAGAGACAGGTACAATAAGAATCTTGTGAAATCCGTGCCACGAATTTCCGGCCACCCTCTACTACACGATACTATTTATTTCGGGCATGGGACCGACACGACAGACTACAGATCTTCCCCTCGGAGTTTCGAGATCGATCCCATAGCCATTCGAGACAGCAATGACATAACGAGAGTGTCTACATGTAGTTCGAATTCTTCAGGAAACGATCGCTCATTTTTTACGATTTTTCCGAGCACCCCTCTCTCTTCCCTCTTTCTCTCTCTCTCTCTCTCTCTCTCTCTCTCTTCTTCGTAATCGCGATACCTTGTCAGAGGGTCGATTTTTCACGGCGTTCTACGTGTTTCTCGTGAACCGGCTATTTATACGCCCTTCTTTTTGACGCGTCTATCGAATTCCGGGGCGGGTACAATTTTTCCCGCGATATTGTGCCCACGTTCCGCGCATTTGTAATCGAGGCTTCCACGTTGTCATGTGTCAACCAGATAAAATCGCGGCCGCGCCCGATCCTGAAGGTGTAATCATTCAGAAATACCGCGGCACCGTTCCCAACAGCGCCGCGCATAATCAGCAAACATCCACTCCGATATAGCTTCGAAAAAGCGCGGTGTCGCGGTGTTGCAATTTCTAACATTTTTTTGTGTTATTTTAATTATATTTTCTTATATACGCAAGGGTAGTTTTGTTTCCTCAAGGTGAAAGCAACCCTTATGCACAGTCGAGGAGAAACAGGCACCCTATTAATTCGACGATTTTTATTTAATATATCTGGAGGCGAGAACATTTAACTGTCATATAACATTATGTAGCATATATTTATAAATTAATATATTTGTATTAATATTATAAATGTGGTAGATTAAATTTGTTAAATGTATGAAGTGTATTAAGTATAATATATTATAAATTAATATATTTGTATTAACATTTTAAATGTGGTAGATTAAATTTGTTAAATGTATGAAGTGTATTAAGTATACTAACGTCATCTTAAATGTTCGTTGCTGATAATTCTGTATAGGATCGCACAGCATTCAATTGAAAAAATAAGGGCAAATGGTTAGTGTACCGGGTGTCGCAAATGATTTTAAAGAATTGTATCAAAGTAAAAATGTGCAGATTTTGATAGATGATTTAATACAGTTAGTTTGGATACTTAACTTGCAATAGGGTGAGGAAAGAGAATTATTACTAGTCTGTGGATTTATTGTAATTGTTGCAAAATTAAGAGTCATTTAGAAATCTCTTTCTTTCTCTAATATAACAATAATTATAATAACAATTTTATTACACTATATATTATAATAATTTTATTACATTATACATTATAATAATTGTATTATGTTATACATTATAATAATTTTATTATATTACACATAATAATAATTTCATTACATTATACATTATAATAATCTTATTTCATTATAATAATAATTTCAGTAATATTAATTTCTTGAAATTTTTCTACTAGTTAAATAATTATATTTACTTCCTCTTCCTCCAATTTCCATCTTCCTTCATTTCAAGGTTATGTTTAAAATAATTTAAACATAACCTTATAAGTATAACTTATCATAATACCAACAGACCATTGACAGGAATTAACGATTAAAATTATAATTTACACAACGATCAAATTAATTGATATAAAATACGATTACAAAATAGATTTTAAACAACAAATTGCACGAACAAATGAAATCAAAAATATTACTATTATAAAGGAAAAATTCGAAGGCGTTCATCCGGATGAACATAATCTCCGTGAACAATGCAACGAGCGTTGATCGCACATTCCATCAGTTAGGTACAACGACCCAAATCGAGGTGGTAATATCCGGCCACCCTGTATATACGGTGCGTGCTTCGTCCAATCAGCCTGGACCAAATCACCGCGATCAAGACGCTCCGTCGCGGCGCGGCGCGGCGCGACACAAAAGCGGATTCCCGCTCGGAACGATCAACTTCCTAGTCGTAAAAAAAACGAGAAATAGAGAAGGAGACGCGAGGGTGGAATGCAAACAAACGCGCCGCGATCCGTGGAGAGCACACGCGTCGCCGAGCAGAGGCGTCGCGACGACGACGACGCTTGTTTCGAGCGACACGCGTCGCTGTTTACGTCTGCGGTCGAGGGTCTCGGGGAAAAAACCGCCCCGGATGCGTCTGAGCCGGTGGAAACCGCGCTTGGAAATCGAGCCGCGACAACTCTGCGGACCTTGTTCCATCCACCCCCGCGGCCGAACAGAATTCTATTAATCAGCCGATAGCGACAGTCGGATTTTTCCAGCATCCCAGTTCGTTGTACTGCTTGTTGCTGAAAAGATGGCACTGGAGAAAGTGTAGGATCGATTCGTAGCAATTTAGGGATGTTAACAAACTCGTGGGAGTAGGGTAAACGCGTTTTTTTTATTGGGAGGGATGATGGTTTGCATTGGTCCCCAGTTTTCAAAAAACGGGGGACTCGGGAGTGGCCGATTGCTAGCAAACCACGTCGTATGCTTGTAGTATACTTCTGTTATTATTCTATTATTTCAGTTTCTATTATTATCATTGTTATTATTTAAATTATTATTATTTAATAATTTAATTTAGTAATAGTATTTATATTTATTAGCTATAGTGCAAGTGGTGATATTAATAAAGTGCAGTATGTTAATATTTAAGAGGTGACCAGTATTTTTTATTAGAAAAACATATGTTTTTGAAAGCTACTGTATTGTAATCAAAAAGTGAAATATATTTTAAAAATTCATACTCCTACGAATTAATTAGGTGATTGAAGTGAAAAATAAACCATTTTAACAAATACTTAGTTGGAGTAATTGTAAAAAATCTTCCAGTTAAGTCATATAATATTAATAAATAAGTAATGTAAGCGTAGCTTGACAAATTGATATTTTGTCAAAAATTACCTAACTCCAAACCACTGTATGTATTGTCCAAGATTTTTCTTTTATTATTTTTGATGCGAGGCTTGTTAGTGGAACCGTTTCGCATGTGTCGGCGAACAGGAAGCTATTGAATCCGTTTGGCATTGTTTTAGTGTTATTTTAGGATTTTGCAGTGGTCCTCTTTGGGGCTAGCATGATCGCGACGGTTAACAGGTGATTTAGAATTCTTCTAACGAGACGCGTCGGTCGTATCGGTTTGGAATCATTCTGTTCGTTAGCGGATGTTTTTGGGGAGCGCGCGGTATTGTTTCCAAATGGAAATATTCATCGGTTGCGAGGCTTTTTTACCGTAACGAGGAAAATTGTTTTGCACAAACGAGGAAATAGGGGTTGATGCAGTTACACCAAGTCAATGAACTGAATAAATTCGTAACACACAGTGTTACACGTGCGTCTTAACAATTACTCTTTATTTATCATTTTTAGATTGCTACTGTAGTTTTAAATATACCGGGTGATTCACTAAATCAGTAGCAATGTCTCGATTATTGTTAACGATACTGAAAAATACTACAGAGACAAATCATATCGTTCAAAGTAACACAAATTTTGGTGAAAAATAGTGCACCCTGTATATAGTGTGGCTCAAAAATCACTCGCAGCCGTGAAATAGATCCCCGAGATCATTTGAAGCAACTTTTTCCTCATCGAAAATGCAATCCACGGCTTCGCTGACGAGTTATTAACGAAAAACGTTGACCAATGAAAAGCGAGTACACTGACCTGAGGCGGCCGAGCCAATCAGCGGAACTGAGCACCGTCCGCTTAGTGGCTCTGCCGCCTCGCGCCAGTTGATCCCGCCAACCGAGCTCGCCTCTCATTGGTCAGTGTTTTTCGTTGATAACTCGTTAACGAAGCCTCGTAGAACATTTTTGTAAAGAAAAAAGTTGCTTCAAATGACCTGAGGAACCTGTTAGTTCCTTATTACGAGTGACTTTTGCAACAATAACCCTGTGTATAGTACGTACAGACCACAGCATATACAGATCATAGTCTATAGTATAGGCTATAGTATGTAGTATGGTATAGTATAGTATATATTATATAGTATAGTATAGTACATAGTATAGTTTATAGTATAGTTTATAGTATAGTATAGTCTATAACCTATAGCCTATAGTCTATAGCTATAGTCTATAGTCTATAGTATATTATAGTTATAGTCTATAATCTATAGTATATTATAGTTATAGTCTATAATCTATAGTATATTATAGTTATAGTCTATAATCTATAGTATATTATAGTTATAGTCTATAATCTATAGTATAATATAGTCTATAATCTATAGTATAGACTCTGTAGACTCTATAGTATAGACATAGTCCAAGGAGGAAAATCGTGGTGCGGCTAACTCGAACGAAGAAAACCGTGGCCCGGATAATTCGGGCCGAAGAAAATCGCGACCGGATAATTCGGGAACAGTGGGGATTGATTTTTCTGGCGGCTTTTTATTTCGAGCTTTTTCGCCGGTCTTTCCCGCTCGACGGAGCACGCCGGACGCGGCATTTCGTGCGGATTTGAGGTATTGTCGCGGGACAATGGGACCCGGGGACATCGTTAGTTGCCGGTAGATTGATAGAGAGGAGTTTGAGGATTTATTAGATGGTAATTTGAAGGACGATTCGTTTTTCCGAGGTCTGGGGATTCGAGCCGGCGAGGGTCGCAGGGGTTAAAGGTTCTGGAAATGTATGGGCACCCGTGGCGAATAATGCGGCCGCCGTGATGGATGCTGTTTGGAGTTATGGTTGGACCGTGTACGCGGGAACGAGGCCACCCCTGGAGTTTCCGAATGATTGTTTTTTTCATTTCAATGTGCCCGCCGATCGCGAGGCTAATGATGATAGCTTTCAACGATGATTCCATCGACGCTAAATCTATCGACATTTTGTACAATAGGTACAGTCGGCAGCGAAAATGCTGTTACTTTTTTACCAGACTTGTCAAAACGACTGGTTTATGATTTTATATTTTACAATTCGTGATGATGTAAAATTGTTTTCTTTGGGTATTTTTAGATGAATTTATTTGTTGAAGCACATGTTGTGAGAATCGTAGTGTTAAAATTAGGTTAAATCACTTGAATTTTGTTTAGATGGTAGAAGAATTAATTTACTAGATAATTGATAATATATATGGTTTAAATATTTTTGTTATGGCGATTGACTAGGTTATGTCAAGGTTATGTCAATTTTTTGTAGACAGTGAATAAAATATATTTTTTAAATTTTTCTGATACGTGGATCAACGAGGTTATGTCAAGATTATGTCAAGATTATGCCAGGATTATGTCAATGTTTAGTAGATAATGAACAAAATAAATTTTTTAAATTTTCCTGATACATCTAATGACAAGGTTATGCCAACGATATTTTAAGGTTATGTCAAGGCTCACTAGACAATGAATAAAATATATTTTTAAATTTTTCTGATACATGGAACGACGTGGTTATGTCAAGATTATGTCAACATTTACTAGAAAATGAATAAAATACCTCCAATTTCAATATAACCATCATTATTGATTTGTCAATAAAAAGATTGCCATGCTCTATACAGTTTTGCAAGTCCACTCCCCTCAGTAGAATAGGATGCAATCACAGAAATATGTGACCTTGAAAAGAACGATCGCGGTCATTTCCCCAAAAACTTCTATTAACAGATCCCCATCGATCCAAGACTACACTATACGTCTATGATACTCATGACATAACCTTTTCTTACACCCTGTACTTCCGCCGTGGTTTATCAGCGGGGTCTCCCTGCGAAATTGACTTTCAAAAATGGGGGTCGTTTGTCTCGCGTCGTTTCGATAAGGAAGCACATTAATATCCCCGAGAGCGACGTTACGACGGAGTCGCGGAATTGATCGATACCGCCGGAAGAATCGTAATTCCTACGAGATATTTTCCCGACGATCCTCCGGCCCATGTGCTCGCAGACTCGTAGATCGATTGCGCTTTTAATCGCCTCGCCGATCGAAACCTTCTCTCAAACATATTCCGTTCCAGGAGGCCGCTCCGTTTTCTATATCGCCGCGGTATTTATTCGAAATTTCAACGGAAAAAAGTTGATTGAAGCGGTTTTCCATTTGCCCCGGTTTTTCAAAAGCCGCGGGTATTTATTTTATATTTGGCAGCAATTGCGCGGGTAATTGTTTGCGCGTCGGAACGATTTGGACAGCGGCGCTGTTCCCTCATTAAATAATTACCGTTCATTAAGCTAATTTAAGGGACGGCCGTGGAATTGGAGCAAATTAAAAAATTACGTAAGGAAATAATTAAACAATTGCGCGAAGGAATAAACGGAAATAACGACGGCGCATTTTACAGCAGATTTTCTTCGTTAGTGACGTAATAATGAGGGTAATTAAATCTACCGTTCCTCCCTATTTCTCTCTCATCCCCCTTTAACTATATCTCTTAGGGTGACTGACTTTTATCTGCTAACATTCCAAACCTCGTTCTACATGGAAGCATAAATGTTTGCATAAATGTTTGGAATATTTCCATCGGGTAGGCTAAAACTGGTCCACGTTGCTGCTAGCGTGAAAATGAGAAAGACAAGGGGATCGTTGATTAATGAACAATAGGTTCGTTGAAACAGGACAGTTTTAACAGTTTTTCGATGAAACGGTCGCTCGACGGAATAACAATGACTATGCTTTCTCAATGCGGTATGACGCGAATTGCGTGTGCCGCTGTCGTTCGGTCTTTCGACGATTGCAAAGGGGAGGAAATAATGAACGATGACCGAACAACGACTACACCTAGTAAAAACAAATGGAATTTCAATGAAAAATGGTTACGGATCGATGCGGATCGGCGTTACCGAGTACGAGACAGAGAGAGAGGGCGAGAGAAAGAGACAGACAGAGAGACAGAGACAGAGAGAGACAGAGAGAGAGAAACAAAGAGAGAGAGAGAGGGAGAGGGGAGATAGCGAGTACGAGACAGAGAAAGCGAAAGGGTGAGAGAGAGAGGGGGGGAGAGAGAAATGGAAAACTGTGGACTCACAGAAATTCCGGTTGTCGAACTAATTGCTGCATGAAAATGCACAGTGCAGCACATATTTTTGCAATTCGGGATAGGTGCGGTGCACGGTCGAAACGGAAAATATGAGAATAAATATTGCTTTGATTATTCAATTGTAAAAGTAACTGCCACGTAAAAGTGTGCACTGTATGTCATAATTTTGCAACTTTTAGGGAATATACTATGCGTGCGAAATGGAATATAGGAGAGGAAATGTCACTTTGATTATTTAATTGTTAAATTAATTGCTAGTGCAACATAATTTTGCAACAAAGGTTGTTCTAAATATATATCTTTTATATCTATAAAATATAAAGAATACTAGAATAACTATTATTTTGATTATTCCATTATAAAACTAATTGCTACTTAAAAATACACACTGTATACCATGATTTTGCAATAAAGACTGTCCTAAATATACAATATATTTAAAAAACATAAAATACATAAAAATAGGCTTTACATTGATTATTTAATTCTAAATTATTTAATTTAATATTATTTAATTCTAATACTATTTAATTTAATGTTATTTAATTCCAATCCTATTTAATTTAATATTATCTAATTCCAATTCTATTTAATTTAATATTATTTAATTCCAATTCTATTTAATTTAATATTATTTAATTCCAATCCTATTTAATTTAATATTATCTAATTCCAATTCTATTTAATCCTACTTGTATATTTTTGCAACCGACTAAAAATAAAAATTACTATCCACAAACGAGCGCTATAATATTCTATCCAGCACTGTGTTCAACATTTTCGGAGCTAGGAAATATTCGCGGGACAATTAGGCTCGCTAACTAGCCATTTTCAGGGGACGGAAAAATGACTCGACAAACGATTGAAATTTAGAAGCAATCGAACGGATCACTTTCCCTGGAGCCACTAAATGCGGCCGAGCGACATGGTAACATGAAATCGGACAGTGTCGGCCGCAGCCGGGGCCATCGTGTCCCATCCATCGGGATTGTCGCTATCAATACGAAATGTAAATTCACTGTAAATGACAGAAGCCCCGATAGTCAGTCAATGATAATTATATCGATCACGAACCCGTCCGCTGCAATTTCACTTCCCCTGCAATCCATTAAAATGATCCGTGGCTACTATAATCGACTCTCGGTGCCCCGCCCCCGTTTCTTCGCAGGGTGGCTGTTCTCGCATGTGAAACAAACGGGTTAACCCTTTGCGTTCGACTCCAAGGCGTCGCTAAAAATTATCATCTCACGTTTCAGGATCATTTTTATCGCTTTATAAATTTATATTGAAGAAATTGTTAAGAGCTGTCGACTGTTGCGCGAGTCGCAAAATTCAATTCCATATTATATGATTAATACACCTGGTTTTTATAAAATGGAAGTATTATAAGCGTGGAAGAAATATCTTGGATTTTCAATTAAAATGGCAAAGGATGCAAAGGGTTAAACTGCAGCAACGCTTTGTTATCTGAGAACGAGTTATACATTCGTGAGCGACTTCGATCGTTGCGACCGGGAAGAATTGATCCTCCCCTTGTCTTTGGTTCAGATCTTCGCTCTTTTAATACTATTGTCTTGCTCGCAAGTGCATTTGCAATCGAGATAGAGTTCGCGCATATATGCAGTCGTTAATTTCACCGTTGTCGTCGTTAATTAGCGAACGCGGTGGTCTTTCCATCCGAAGATTATTCCGGGAATGAAATATTTCTGTGTTCGTGCGAAGGTATTCTCTGGTGAAAGATTACTCTGGAGATAGTGGATTATTTGTTTATTGATAACATTTATTATTTAGGAAATACGGGATTGTTGCGCGTACATTTTTGGTGTTAATTATGTTCGTATGGTTTACGAATTATTTGTTAAGGTTATATTTATTTTGGAGTGATGCGGAGAAATATGAAACGCGTAATGAGCAATAAACATTTTAGATTGTTATTTAGATTGGTGGTAGATTTGATTAGATAGATAGATTATTATTTAGACTATTATTTAGATTATTAGTTAGATTATTACTAGATTAAATTAGTTAGATATTTAGATTATTATTTAGACTATTATTTATATTATTAGTTAGATTATTATTAGATTAAATTGGTTAGATATTTAAATTATTATTTAGATTATTACTTAGATTACTATTTAAGTTATTATTTAGATTATTACTTAGGTTATTATTTAGATTATTATTTAGATTACTATCTAGTCTATTATTTAGATTATTATTTAGATTATTATTTAGGTCATTATTTAGATTACTATCTAGTCTGTTATTTAGATTATTATTTAGATTACTATTTTGGTTATTATTTAGATTACTATCTATTCTATTATTCAGATTATTATTTAGATTAATATTTAGATTATTATTTAAATTATTACTTAATCAAATATTTTTATATCAATATTCTTATTATTGTTGCGATTAATTTATAATTTACAATTCCATATTTATGAACATATTAGCGAAAATTATCGCTAAATATCGTCATAATCAGTTACTAGACAAAAAAGCTCCCATTTCTAATAATCATTTACTACAAAAAATCTACGACAAGGTACAGAAAAGCTAGTGGACATCGACGGATGATTAATTAATAAAGTACATAGCGCAAAAATCCGCGTGTCGCAGTTCCGTCGAGGGATCGTGCGACGAGGACAGTCCGAAAAGCAACAAATATGGAATTGAAGTGGTGTTGAACGTTCGCATGCACGCTTTCGTTTTTTGAGATTCTTCTTACATGCCACAAGAGTTTCGCGCGCACACACACACACACGCGCGCGCGCGCGCGTTCCTTCTGGCGGAGCACTGGAACTCCTCCTGCTGCATTTAAGTGCACAGTGGTTCGAGGATGCTTCGTGCTCAAGCCACGTGTACCGCTCGGCTTTGAGCAACACGGATCACAAGGGCACTGTGGATTTCCCATTTTCTTTCCTTTTCAGTCGTTGGAGACGTCGAATACTTATTTTTACTACGACATAGTATTTTATAAACGTAGTGCGAACGCTATGCCATTCTGTCATTGTGGCAGAGTATATATTGTTTTATTGTTTTGATTGATTTATTGGGGATGGATATATAATTGTACAGATATATATAATATATGATATATAATTCTGGTTTCTATTTTCTCGTTGGAGATTTTATGTTTATTAATTTATTTTAGTATTGATTTTTGCGTCGAAAATTGGGGACTTGGATGGGGTGAGTTGCACCCCCGAAATAGGTGAAAGATTAAAAGAATTATAGAATATGTTATTTTATATATATATGTATATATACGTGTTAATTATATATTATATTGTATGCATTATGTACTAATAATAAAATAATATATACTGATATATACTAATATATACTACTAATAATATAATAAATATACTAACATAAAATTTGTCTACCCAACAACTATTTTAATGTTGCATCCTTTATTTATTTATTAAGCTACGAACACCACTACAGGATTGTTAACAATACACAAAATTGTTATTTAACTTTAGATTATATAAATCTCATTAATTATCGTATAGAGACTTTTTAAACGTCTTTCTCGACAAATACGAAAACGGTTGAAATTGCGTTAAATAATCAGAAAATATTGCAGTATTATCTGAAACAGTAGAAACGCAGAAAAGCGCAGGTAAAACGTCCGAAAAGTATTACGGAATTCCGTCCGCGGATTCCGCTTCCACCCGCCACCACCGTTTTCGCTCTGACCGGCGATTTTAATCTCGCGGAAAATCTTATCTAACTTTTTAATGGTATATCGATGTTAGATACAGCAAAAACTTTGAAATTAAGATGAAGATTTTCTTCGCTCTTGTAATTTAGGAAAAGTTCCCCGTGTCTTAAAGCAACCTCCCAGCGATCCGGCTTCCCTCCGCTGATAACAAAAGTGTCTTAGCAAAAATCACTGTGGCCGCCGCGAGGAACATGCTACTGTTCCGAATATTATCTTTCAGAATAATTAACTATTCGATTTAACAAATTCTTCTTTCCGAGGAAATTAT
>JAQQRN010000029.1:67759-81115 GCA_028455555.1 Augochlorella aurata | reverse complement strand
ATAAATTATATTATAGAAATACATTTATATTAACATTTAGATTTATTATAATAATAATATAAAAATATACCGTGGAGCTCTTTTCCAGATAAAGATAATAAAGATAAATAATTTTCAAATAAAGAAAATACCGGAATTAAAAAAATGCATACTGGTCGTTGAATCCAGCAGATTATTATTCGTTAAAAAATTGTCCATCAGTATATTATAATATTATAATCATATAATGTTATAATATTATTAGAATCCTATAATATTATAATATTATAATATTATAATTCATCAGTATATTATAATATTATAATCTTATAATATTATAATATTATAATCCATCACTATATTATATTATTATAATCCTATAATATCATAATATTATAATATTATAATCCATCAGTATATTATATTATTATAATTTGAAAACATAGATCACACAAAAATCTCTGATTCACTCACCTCAAATTAACTCTCAGGGGTTGCTTCGCCGTCATCTAGCGTTCGTAATATTTCTGAGGGGTCAATGAGGTCATCCAGTCTCCGGTTTCCGTTTCCGGTAACGTCGACCGACATAATTCATGGTAAATAAAAGCTGCGGCACTCGACATCGGGGAAAGTAGTATCGCCGCGGGTCGCAACGAGCCCCGCGTCCGTTCCCCTAACTTCCACCGTGAAAAAGCGGCCCACCTGGAAACGAAAGCCGCGTCCACCCCTCGGTAACTAGAAAACACGGTTTAATTTCGGTTCAGGGAGACTGTTCCGGTCGTTAAGCGAGACGATAGGCGACGTACGATCGCTTTTTCCGACCTGTACACGCGGAAAACTCTATCGACCTTTTTCCCGGCCGCCCCTCGCCCCTCTCGATCGCGGGGGTGGGCAGCCCTCCTGCGAAGCTCGCCGGCACTATTCGCCGTCCTGCTCGCGCCCGTTCGTTTCCTTTCGGCGCTCGCCCTCGGTTTCCGATTTCTGTCTATTCACTCGCGGCCCTGCATTGTTTTTCTACCACTCATCTATCTTCCTTAGCAACTTTCCCATCTTCTGGATCCCGCCCCTCCCGGACCCGACACACTAACGCCGCAGCCCTGATCAGAAGTTCGGACCGCCCATCGCTCTGCCGCTAATCGAGCCCTCGCGGAATTTCGAGAAGGCCGATTTGTCGAAAAAATAGCTCCGTACCTTGGCCGGTCGATTCTGCGCTGTCAGGAAATATATTATTGTTAATATTTGTTGAACTGGTTGATTAAACTTGTTAACTAAACAGTGGCGTTCAGGATGTAGATATTTGTTCAATAGAATTGTGAAGATAGGGAAATATTCGAAGCAATTAGGGATCAGGACTTTAATCGGCGAGATACATTTATGCGAATTTAAAGTTGATAGTCAAATTGTTTTTATTTTTGATTAATTATTAGTTTGATCGACGTCCTTCTATAGTTTCGTCGTTGTTAGATGGTATGATCAACAACTGAAGTGATCGAGGGAAATCTAGTTCGGTTAATCGAGGTTCTACTGCATTTCATTGTATTATCGACACAGTGGATATGCTGACGTCATTTGGAACAACTTTCTCCTTAGCGAAAATGCAATCCGCGGCTTCGTTTATGAGTTATTAGCGAAAAATAGTGGCCAATGGGAGGCGAGAGCAGCTAGCGCGAGGCGGCGAAGCGAATCAGCGGAACTGGCCGGAGTAAGCTCGTCCGCCTCGCGTCAGAAGAGCTCCCCTATCATTGGTCAGTGTTTTTCGTGAATAACTCGTTAACGATGTGTCGGAAAACGTTTTTGTAAAGGAAAAAGTTGCTCCAAATCGCATTAGGAATCTCTCAATTCCCAATTGGGAGTGACTTTTGTAACACCTTCTATATATTTCCCTATACTGCAATCCTTTCACTTCACTTACTTTCTAATTATTATCATTATTATTAATAACCTTAGATTTCTTTTTTCTTTTGTACAAACTGCTACCTTCCAGCGCGCTTTCCGCGCGATCAGGATAACAAAAAAATTGTCAAAAAATTCTGAAAAAGTTCGCCAAAGCCCTGTCAAGTGCACCGCGCGACCCCATGCAATTCGGACACCCGAGAGCGCAGTTGGGAAGACTTTCACCCCTTTGGGAAGCGGTGGCGAACATTTTTCGAAAAATTGTCGAAGCAATCGAACAAAGGAGCCCCGAAAAAAGAGATATTCGGCGACAGCCCGTCGATTGTTTCATCTTGGCTCCCCGTGTAATCCGATATTGCTGCGTGCCGCGTAATTTTCGGCGGGTCGATCAAAAACGCTATCGTTTTACGGGGGATCGGCGCGGCGCGACAATGAAGAACCGGGGAACAAAAACAGCTCGCTCGGCAGGCACGCGTTCGACCGATTGGAAACCCGCTTAAAACGCGACGCGGGAAAGCTGGCCGCGCTTATATCGCGCGGTTTAATTCCGTTTCCGGCTCGGCTGTGCAGAGCGGCGCTCTCCGCGGCCGAGTGTTTCTTTCACGGCCGCGGGACAGCGCGACAACGGGATTTGCGAGCATTTCCGCGGCCGCGGATCTGCCGAACAAACACTCAGAAAGCTGACCGAATAAATCGCGCTATTCTTTTCGCTGGAATGGGCGGCCGTCGCGTGACAGTGTCCGCGAGGATGCAGCGCGACAGGGTGCAACGCGGTGCGTCGCGTGCAACTGCAGAAATATTTATTTTACTCGGCCCCGTAGGGAACGGCAACAACTCCGGGCTGAATTATGCTTGAATAATCGGCCGATATTTAGGGAATCGTTTGATATCGATCGCGGACGGAGCTCGCGTACAGGCTGCTTCAAAAGTCGGCGTACTGTGACATATTCTTAAGGGAGGAAATTTTCTCTGGGAAAATCAACTGATATGTTACAGACGAGATTTTGTGAAGATTTTGTAAGCATTTTGCTACCATTTTTCACGCTGGTTTATGTGCAAATTGTTTAACTAATTTCTTCAATAATCAGGAATTTGTTTATTACGGTACAGAGTTTGCGTGGTGATTTTTATGTACGATTAAGTTTTAATAAAACGACGATGGTTTTATTTTTGTATTTTGCTAGTCGCGGATGAAGTTGTTTAATGTCATCCGGGATGAGAGGTTTTTAAATAACAATTTGCTTCTGAAATTTTTTAAAACAAAAATATTAATTTTAAACGAGGTATTGTGTGGCAATTGCTAGCGTTTATTTGCTTGCTGGAACATGTTTAATAAAAGAGAAAGAGATTGAAAGAGAGAAAAATGTGGAAAATGGAAGGCTGCGAAATGAAAATTTTATATATTTTCGTTTACATTAAAATTGTAATTTATGTGAATAGCAAATTGTAAAGTGCTTTGCATGGAAGAGGGGTGTAGGGCACCGAGTGCTGTCATTTCTTCGTGACGGGTATATGCGAAATGTTTATTAAACGTTAATTAAGCTGAGCGATACTTTTGGTGTCTGTAGGGATGCATAAATTATAATTATCCGTTGCGTCTATAGTGACGCATAAAACACGATTATTTGTCGTGTCCGCGGTGATACATAAAGCATCATTACATCGATAATGATGCAAAGTGCATAAGCGTGTATCGTGGACGTAAATATTAAAACGAATGATATTTGTTACTTAAGTAACAACAAAATAATCAGAACAACGACCGGTCCGGATGTTAAATCATTTTCTTTAGATCCTGTAATTAATATTACTTGTTATTTACATGTTCGATTGAATCAACGCAATCGTTATCGTTTGTAGAAATATTTCTATAATATTGATTCTATATAATAATTTATGCAAAAGTCACTAGTAATTGGTAAATCGGTTCTTCAGGTCATTTGAAATAATTTTTTCCTTTGCAAAAATTTTCTACAAGACTTTGTTTAAGAGTTATTAAAGAAAAACACTGACCAATAAGAGGAGAGCTCTTCTGGCGCGAAGCCCAGTTCCGCCGATTGGCTCCGCCTGCTCGCGCCAGTCGCGCTCGCCTCTCATTGGTCACCGTTTCTCGTTAATAACCCTTAAACAAAGCCTTGTAGAACATTTTCGCAAAGGAAAAAGTTGCTCCAAATAGCCTAAACAACCTCTCTTTTTTATTTAACCACACCCTATTTCTTTAAAAAATGATTCATATAGTCCCTGTATATCAGAAAAACTTTTCCAAATTTAGAGATAAAATGGCTTCGAATACAAAGGATTAAAAATTCGTTAAAATATTATAGTTATTATCGGATGCAACAAAATGTAAAATAAATAATGCTCGCAACGTTAACGCAAGATTTCATAAAACATTGCGATAATTCGAGGCGGAAGATGAAACACATAAATCGATCAATTGAAACACGCGCTCGAAAATATCAAGTCCAATTCGAATCGGAGCAGACCGCTGGCTATTTACTAATTGAAATAACATTTTACTGTTCCCTGCGAGAGATTTATTAGCATAGCGGGTTTATTAGCAATGTAACGACTGGCGCAGTAACAGCAAGCGTTCGATTTTATTCGTTCGATTCTCTCCTTGTTCTGTTTGTTTGCTAAACAATATCGTTAGCGGCAATTTCATCCGCCGGCTGCAGTGATTTAATCGAACAATAGGTGGTTCCTTGCCGAACAAAATGGCTTCCCCCCACTTGTTTTCCACTCTGCGTCCGATATTCGGCGTGTCATCTTGCTTCATTAGGCTAGTGGAACTAGTTACCGTGGCCTAACCAATTACTGCGCCTTTTGTTTATTTCCAAGTATAATTAACTTTATTATTTATTGAATTTAGTTCATTATTTGTTTGTTGGAATTAAAGATAAGAAAGGTGAATTTTTTAAAATATTATACAAATTATCTCTATCTTTTTATACTGATCTCGCGAACAATATTGAATTTGTTTAAACTCTTTTCGCTATTCTAATAATTCCGTTTGCCTTAATGAACAAATATATTTGTTCGTTGGTGGTAAATTTAGTGATAATGAAACTATAAAAAATATATACGAAACCCAAAAAGTTTACTTTTCATATTGTTTAGAAAATATTAAATATTTTCAAAATTGTAAATGACATTGCATATACTTAAAAATATTAAATATTTCCAAAAAAGTGAATTTGCTCGAATGTCCCTGCCTCTTTCCACTGAGAAATGTCACTCATATCGCTGAAATTTGTTTAGCAACAAAATCTTTTGAAGGCTGCCAACAGGGCACAGTAATTGGCTCCTCCAGCCCATTTAAGGAACAGCCCGTAGGATTTTCAGCGTCACGAGCGCAGCACGAACGAGCCCCGTAAAATCGAACGCGCCGCGTAACAGTGCGTCGCCGAAACGGCGGTGGGGGGAGCTCCGAAACGGAATGGGAGAAGCGGCGGAACGGAGTGGGAGAAGCAGCGAACCGGAGTGGGGGAAGCGCCGAATTGACACGTCGCTTAAGTTATACGGTGCGCGGCCGCGCAGCGACTCGTCGCCGAACCATTCTTTTAATTAAACGCAATTTAATTAATTAAAGGGAGGCGCGAAGGCGAGCTCGGTTCTAATTAACAGCCGCGGAACTGTTTCAGCCGTGTTTCCCAGGGAACGAACAATGACGCCGGCGACGAGCTCCCCCCGGAGAGCGCGCGTGCATCGCTGGCGCATGGTTCTACTTTGCCGAAAGATTTTTGACAATGTTCCGCGCGGCTCAAACGAGGATCTAAAATGGAACTCGCGCGACGCGTCCTCGCTATCCGCGGCTCAAAGGATTAATTAACGCTCCGGCCGCCGACGTTTGATCGCAACAATTTTATCGCCACCCTTGCGGTCCTATTTAACAACGAAATTTTAATCTTCGCCCCGACGAAATATTTTTACTCGACCCGCGTAAATAAAGCACTGCTTTTTCGAACAGAATTTCATATTTATTTACTCGAACGAATTCTTCGGCTAAAATTTCATTCGAATTATATTGTATATCGAACAATTATTCTTCGAATAAAATTTAAATAACAAAATAATATCTTGGATAAAACTGTATAAAATTTCGAAAAGAGAAATTGTGTAAATAAAATTTTATATTTTAGATAAATTCTCTGAATAATATAGCATCTTTATTCGACTGAAACCGCTCTCACCCTTTTCCCAGCAACGCCGAGGATTGCCAGAAGCAAAACAATCGGCGAGATCGAGTTGTCCGCTAATCAAATGATCAAAGAGTGGCTGGACTATAAAACGAGGAAGGTATCCGGCGCTTTTTGCCAGGACTTTTTCGAGGATCGGGAGCGCGGGCCGCAGCCGGCGGACAAACGTTTTTCGCGATCGCCGCGCCGCGCGAGAATCGCCATTCATTCCGCGCTTTGTTTTCGCCGTCGTTACTCTCTTTCACTGGCGGAGTGACAAGCTCTCCCCCGCGTAGCCGGCGAAAAAAACTGCCACCGGTTACAGATTCTTTCTCCGGCTGGAACTGACTCACCAGACAATCCCATTCCCCGCCGCTAACACGCTTCTGTCAACCGGCCCACCCGCGTAGCGAAATTATCGTGTGAAACGGGACTCGCTTATTGTCTTCGCTGGAAAGTCGATTTTCCGCGGAAACTTCGAGTGACCGGGCGATTCTCTGCTGGGACTGTACCGGTATAATTGCAGTATGTTCCGTACTTCTTTCATTCAAGGATCTCAATCTCTAATATTTAGTATTATTTATCGAATCTTATATTTTGTCAATTACGTCAATAGATTTTTATGAAAAAATTTTGTAATACTTCACCATTTATCGTTATCATTATTATTAAATACATTTCGTACAGATCGAAGTCAGACTAGCGTCCCCAAATTTCCACGAGTCACCATAAATCACCACCTCCCTTACACCCAACACCACCAAGCATATCAAAGCGAACCGCCTAAAAAAATCTCGTCCACTGCCAAGAGTCCGTCATCGAGCCATCCCCTCGAACAAAGGAGAAATCGAGGAATAATCGATAATAAATACGAGAGAGCTCTCCAAAGAGCCCCGGCGACGTCAGAAAGCCTCCTGTTAATGCGCTTTCACCGCGGGCGAGCGTTATTATCGAGCCTTAAACCCTTCGAATACCTGTTTCGAATGAAAACACAAAGGGGAGACGGGAGCCAAAGAGTCACGGCGGCGGGGCGAGCGCGGGAGGAAAAGCAGAAACGCGGTGAGACAATGCCGGAGCGCTGACAGGGGATGCTTCGAAAAAAAGGCGTTGCTCTCGCGTTCTGACGCGTCACTCCGTGAATCCGGCGCGAGGGTTCCCACGATGGAAGTAAGATTAACCTACGCCATCGGAGAAAATTCTGGCACAACGGTGAAAGCTTCCCGTCGTTTCTGCGGTGAGAGATGGCCGGCTCCACTTAGTGCGTGGGCCGCGAGAAATTCCGATTCGCTTGGAGACCAGCCTGTTTTTTCTATTTTTATTCCTCGCTTTCTTTCTCTTTTTTCTTTCTCTTTCTTTCTTTTTCTTTCTTTCTTCTTCTTTCTTTCTCTTTCTTTCTACCTTTCTCTTTCTTTCTTCTTCTTTCTTTCTCTTTCTTTCTACCTTTTTCTTTCTTTATTTCTCTTTCTCTCTATTTTTCTCTTTCATTATTTCTCTTCCTCTCTATCTTTCTCTTTCATTATTTCTCTTCCTCTCTATCTTTCTCTTTCATTATTTCTCTTCCTCTCTATTTTTCTCTTTCATTATTTCTCTTCCTCTCTATCTTTCTCTTTCATTATTTCTCTTCCTCTCTACCTTTCTCTTTCATTATTTCTCTTCCTCTCTATCTTTCTCTTTCATTATTTCTCTTTATTTCTCTTTCTCTCTATCTTTCTCTTTATTTCTCTTTCTCTCTATCTTTCTCTTTCATTATTTCTCTTTATTTCTCTTTTTCTCTATCTTTCTCTTTCATTATTTCTCTTTATTTCTCTTTCTTTTCTTTCTCTTTTTTTCTCTGTATTTCTCCTTTTTCTCTTTCTCTCTCTTTCTTTCCTCTTTTTCTCTCTCTTTCTCTCTCTATTTCATTCTTCTTTTTTCTCGCTCTTTCTTTCTTTTCCTCTCTTATTCTTTCTCTTCTTTTCTCTTTCCTTCTCTCGCACTTTCTTCTTTTTTCTTCGTTCTCCCTCTTCCCTTCTCCTTTTTCTCTCTTCTCTCTCTCCCCCTCTCTCTCTTTCTTTCTTCTCTGCCTCTCTTGTTTTCTCTTCTTTCTCTTTCTTCTCTTCCTAATACTCTCCTTCTTTCTTTCTCTTTCTCTCTCATCTCGCTTTTCTCTGTGCCAGACGCCGTCAATATCGACGTCGGCCACGCTGTTGTCCCCGATTGGACGCCATTTGTGTATACTGTGAATCACTATAATCCCCATATACGAATCAATTTTCCCGGAGGAACGATTTTGCAAACAACGTCTGATACCCTTTCTCCTTTCGACCGTCAGATCAGTTGGATATTTTCCAAGGAGTATGCGGCTACATTATTCTCGTTGCGAGCGGAGCAATTCTGGGAAGTCGTTGCCTTAGCTGCGTTTGTCACAGATTAACCAAGTTGACCATTTAGAGTACTGACAATTATTATCGGACATTGTTGAAATAAATATAGCACCTTTCCAAATTAAGAGCGAGTCAATTTACGTAAAATTATATTAAAACGTTGCAAACTCGATGAGTGAACTGGTCAGTGTAGATCTCGGATATGTCCAGTAGTATAGTATGTGTTGTAGAGAATAATATCAGTAGAAAAATTAAGTCGTATGTGTGAAAAATATGTGTATATATCAATTTTTATAATGTTGACGTGATATTGATAGTGTAATCATTTTTATAAAAATTGTATTTTATTATTTGAATGTGTTTGCTGAAAATATACCATACTATAGTATAGAGTACAGTATAGGAAATATAATATAATGTAGCGTAGAGTACAGAATAGAAAATATACTATACTATAGTGTAGAGTACAGTATAGCAAATATACTATGTTATAGTGTAGAGTATGATACAGAATATATACTATACTAAAGCATAGAGTATAGTGTAGAAAATATAAAATTGATATAGTATAGAGTATAGTATATAAATTATAAAATTGCTATACCATAGAGTATAGTATAGAAAATATAAAATTGCTATATCATAGAGTATACTGTAGAAAATATTAAATTCCTATAGCATAGAGTATAGTATAGAAAATATAAAATTGCTATAGCATAGAGCATACTATAGAAAATATAAAATTGCTATAGCATACAGTATAGTACAGAAAATAAAAAATTGCTATAGCATAGAGCATACTATAGAAAATATAAAATTGCTATAGCATAGAGTATAGTATAGAAAATATACTCTACTATACCATAGAGTACAGTACAGAAACTATACAATAGCTATAAAATATACATTTTGCCATCAACCATCTCTTTAATAGAATATCTCCCCCAGAAGATAATTTAAATAATATAATACAATTTTTACAAAAATTGTAGAATTTTCGTATTTCCATGAAGAAAATTGCCACGAATTAGAAATTAATCAATTACAGAACATAATGTTCCATCGGTTCCTAATACGAACAGCTCGAACGAGCTGCGCCAAGATCGAGAAAACTTCGCCGAAAGCGCGATTCCGAGTGAAATGAATTCCATTGTAATAAACAGTCGGTCGGCCCCGCTTCTCCCCGAGTTTCCGGGAGACTGCGGGGTTAAGACTGCGATCGCAGTATGCGGAGTTCGATCTATTTTTGACGGTAGACTGACTGTTCCGGGCAAATTGACAGTTTCGGCCGCGGTGGCCGCCAGTTCTGAATAGTTCTCTGCGCAAAACCGCAGAACGAATACCGGGCACGGGTTACGATCGGTGCATCAGTTCCCCAGAAATGTACTTCCGGCACGTCCTTCCGGTTAATCGGACAGTTTCGGAATTCGTTCCGGATAGTTTGCCGAAGAGTTTCGCGGGTCAGGGCACCGCCCGACCGGCGAATTTTCGAAAATTGAGCCCGGACCAAGACGACCGAAAATCCCGAAGACCGTCCCGGATCGTTCCCCGCCGGGATCCTAAGTTTCCCCATGGGAAACCGGCGGCCCGGATACCGCGAAACTCCGAACAGCCTGCGAAAATATGAAAATACGGAGCATTGATTCGGGACCGTGATCGAGCTGCTCGTGCTCAGGATTTTCCGGGAGCCGCGAAACTTTCCGGGCCTTCTCCCTCGATCTTCGTCTCCTCGGAAAATATTCGCTCGCGAATTTTCTGCTCCGTGTGAAATGCTTTGAGACGTTGCAGTATTAACCCTTTACCGTACGAGTACGACTCGCGATGGTAATTAGTAGTTATAACTTGCTAAATACGGGTGTCTGTTCTTTAAAATTTCAATAAAATACTAATTAATACTAATACTAATAATTTAGAAATAAAAATTTCTAATCGCAGTAACTGCGCAGGAAATGGAGCGTCAAGGGGTTAATTAGAGGGTATAGAAATTCGGCGATGGATTTATGGCGGTGTTGTGATAATTTAGTTACATTTAATTAGATTTTAATGTGCATTTTATTGCAGGTGAATCGCACGATTTAATTACATTGTAGTTCAATTACATTATAGTTCAATTATATTGTAGTTCAATTACATTATAGTTCAATTACATTGTAGTTCAATTACATTGTAGTTCAATTACATTGTAATTCGACTACATTGTATTTCAATGATATTGTAATGTAACTATATTGCAATACAGTTGTGTAATTGAAACCTTTCGGTTAATTAAATTATGAATTATTTTATAATAATAGCCAGTGTGATTTCATATTCGGTCGCAGGTAAATTTATTTTCCAGATCGTTTTCGGTAAAAGAGTATTATCGAGAGAATAGTTATGATATATTGCGAATTACGGTATTGTTAAATAAATCCAGCGTGTAATAATCCAGTGGTTTCAGTCAAACCAGTGGTTGTTTTAAAAATAATAGGTACATGTTTCGAACCCTGTGAATAATTGCTTATATGAAATATGTGAAACTACAAATATCATTAAAGTATAACTATAAATATCATTAAAGTATAACTATAAATATAACTATAAATATAGCTATAAATGTGTCTATAAATATAACGATAAACAAGTTATAAATGTGATTGTAAATAAGTTGTAAATGTGACTACAAATATAGCTATAAACGTGACTATAAATATAGCTGTAAATATAGCTTAAATATAACTATAAATATATCTATTCTATAGCTGCAAATATACCTATAAATATTACTATAATTATAGCTATAAATATAGCAATAAATACAAGTATAAATATAGCTGTAAATATAGCTATAAATATAACTACAATATAGCTATAAATATAACTATAATTAACCGCCGTTGCCATCTCGTTGAGTACCGTTACACTTACTATCAATAATTTTCACAAAATATATATAAAACCATATCCAATCGTCATAATACAATATAATGCAACTAACACCTTAACCTAATAAAACATATAACGAACAATTAACAACATTTTCCATCACGCCGAGTATACTCGTCGCAAACAGCTGACCGTTCAACTCGAAAAAACGCCTAAGTTCATACCTAACCACCCGCTAAAAACCAAAGAAAACAATGAAGCATCCACCTGCGGCAATTCTTCACGTTTGCCATCCGCAGATCGACGCTGACAGCCCGCGAAATATCATATCCCACTGTCAAATAAACTTTTGAGACAGTTCTAGCACATTTTCACCGGGCTTATCGTGCCCGACCGGTTGATTCGGCCGCGGCGAAACGGGTCGAAAGCGACCCGACCGGTGCTCCGCGACACTGCGACGGCAAAAGAGAGACAGGGGGAGCAGTAGTAGGCCGAGGCTACACCTGGAATATTTCCGGGAGCAGGACGCGGCAGCGGCAATCGTCCAAACAGGAGACACCGATCGGCGTTCCCGAAGTGGCTCCATCGAAAAACGAGTTTCCATCAAAACGGTCGCCGAGCCGGAAACGCGCAGCGCCCGGCCGCGGCCGCTGGTATTTTTCCCATTTTGTCGCAGGCTCGCCGGCGCGTGTTGTATCGCGAACGGGCCGACACGAGGATCGTTTAGCAGTTCCATTTTCACGCGATCCCCGGGAAAAAGCAGTCGTTCCGCGAGAACTCGTTCGAAACGACGCATCGACGGCTGTGCGCCGCGCCGTGCACACGCGATGGGCCCGGGCGCCGAGGGGCGGAAGGAATGGGAATTCCGTGAATCCTGAAAGCCAGCCAATTTGATCGGCACGCTCGATCGCGCGTCTACCCGCTCGTACCCGCTCGTACCCGCTCGAGATTAAAACCCGTTGATGAGCCGGAGACTGCACTTAAAATGCCGACGACTCCGCGTCGACGTGCACCGTCACCAGCGTCCGGCGAACGCTCCGATTGTCGCCGGTGAACGACGCAGTCCGCCGCGGCCCGACCCGGCCCGGCCCGCTCGTAAATATTCGTTCGATCAGCCGCACCCGTTCTTCAAACCGATCGCAGTTGCGCCTCGCACCGACGCGGCCGGTTATCCGCTCCGAATCTCGATGCAAAACGCCGATCCACCCTTCCCACGGTCTCTATTTAATTTGAACGGCAATTCGCGCGATCGCGGATCGTTTTTCGGTCGGTCAAAAATTCAGAAACACCCTTTCGGCGACGCAGCCCGCGAATTTCGCTCGAGGAATTGCTGCGTGGAATACGTGCGACGTTTTGGATATAAATGTCGGGGAAGCGGAGTCTGAATAAACCAGAAAACCTTTCTCTTTTTTTTTAATAGTGAATGACTACTATAGTTGCCGTGTATACCGTCAAATTGAGAACGACGCGGTTGGTATGCCTCCATCTTGGCAAATTAGTAGACTGCGATCTTTATGGGAAATAAAATTGTTCAGGGATGAAATGAAAATTAATTGCTTGTTTTAATCACTATAATAAACTGAAGGTAGTGTAATTTTATTACTAAATTCTTTTTACGTGTTCATAATTTTATATCTCAGCTGCACGCTTTTGTTATAAATACGTGAAATCCGCGGTATAGTAATTGGGTTAATTTTTGTAGGTTAGGATCGGTAATACAATTTTTATATGCAAAATAAAAATCCTCTAAGTTTATTGTAACGTTAAGTTAAGTGAAAATAGCTTTCCTTTTTTAATAATTCTAATATTTTTCCATATTTTTGTTGCGAATTGTGGTCGCAAAAGATTGAAATAGTTTTTTTTTATTATTAGTTATTATTTTTAATAAACAGCTTTTCCTTCTGTGTTAATTCCCTGATAAATAATTATCGCAAGCCGATAAAAAGCGACAAAAACCGAATTGTTTATGATCAAACCAGCAGGAATTAGTGTTCATTTAAGAAAGTAAAATACTCGAGTGAGTGCATGTTATATCCGCGATTTTATAATTCAACATTAAACGTTCCATTCGAGTCAAG
>JAQQRN010000028.1:281775-341745 GCA_028455555.1 Augochlorella aurata | reverse complement strand
ATTCGCCTCGGTATTTGGAACGACTGCTTTCGGAGTGGAAACGCTCTGCGACCGAGAGAAATTCTTTCTCTTGTAACTGTTCAACGAACAAGTCTTTTCTGTGACGGTGTCTCTGCTTCTCTGAGCTCTATCAGTATTCGAGGATTCGGTTTTCTGAGAGGTAGATGGTTTCGCTTTGTCGGAAACGTCTGGCTCCTTGATCCTAACATCTTCATCCATTATGTCCATGCTTTCAACCAAAAACCTAAAGAGAAAAACGTATAACAAATGAAATTGTATGCGCATTGTTTATTCGATTGTTCGAGTTCACTTTTCCAGACGATATCCACCTTCCAATCTTTTTGCAGCTGGTGCTAGGTTTTGCCCGTAACTTTTCCTGCTGCTCAAATATACGCTTAACGTCTTGCTTCTTTTGCTCTTCGGTTTGCTTCAACGTTATCGTACGCTCCTCGTCATCGTCTATATTGTCGATAGGGAGATCGTCGGTACGTATCATTCTCTGTAGATTGCTACCAAAGTTCGTTCCAAAAGCGCACTTTCGAATCTGTCCATCCTCGTTGCTATAATAGTCCGTGTACGATACGCTGCCACGACTTTCTCTATGCTCTTGATCAATGTTCATGCAAAAGTCGTTGAAGTCGACGTCCAGACAAGGAGTTGTTGGATATTTAGGGCCTGTGTTAAACGATTGCACTCTAGAAGAAAAATGATCCTTGTACAAATAACCAAACTGTAGAAATACTTGACGAGTTTTGCCGTTTAAAATTTTCTCCATTAATCTTGATTCTCAACTAGTAAATTGACGAGTACTTGTAAAGAAAATAGAGTAAACGAGTGTACCTGGATACCCGATTACCCACAAGGACCAAGTCTAGATACTTACCCTTCATTGCTGATTAAACTTATAGACATGCTACATTCTCCCGTGGAAGTTGGAGCTGGAGACGACGGTTCGGATGATACGAACGACTGTGGCTCGCTACTCCAACCAGTGCCTAATAGTTAGACGGTACGATTGGATCGTGTACACATATGTATATCATATGCTGAACTATATTAAATGTACTCACTGTTGGGACTGGTTGGCGATAGTTGGTTCCTTATATCGCATGGTTCTCCGTCATTCGATGACTTGTATTGTATAGGAGTTGCGGTAATGTATCTACGAGAAAATCAATCGACGCATTAGGCTGATACGAGTAGACTGCGGATCTTTATGCTGAATAAAAATCATTTGCATCGATTGAAATATATAGGAACCGAATAGAAAGTTATTCCTTTCTTCGATAATTTGCTCGATTTTGCTATAAATGCATGAAATCCGCAGTCTAGATACGAGACGCGAGATAACAATATCTTTGATCTTAATATTCTCGATAAAACATAAATAAACGCAATCTATTATTAGAAACATAAAAAGTTTTAATACTCACAAAGGTGGTTTATTTAATTTTCTCTTATGATACCTGACAGCTTCCAAGTCGGAAGAGTGGTACTCGCAACTGATTCCTCCGGCACTGAGACTGGGATTAACAGATTCGTGCGTGGATCCACCAGGTGATGGATACTTTGGAGGTGATGAGGCAGGTGTGCGAAATAGGGGAGCTGTGGTCATCATTTCTAAAAAGGAGTCCAACTGACGAAGAGACAACGCATTGTGAAGTGTCTCCAATGGTCTTATAGGTGGCACACCACCGAAACCTTCTATCGCTGTTTAGAACAGAATTGAATAGCTTATCAGAATAAGTACATTGCAATCGATAAGTTTAACAGGTTGAGCGCCACGTCCGCCGTCGGTGGCGGACACTAGACTTTCCGTTTAGGCCGAGTCCACCACCGGTGGCGGACAGCGTGTAAGAAACACTGGCCCTAGAATAGCAGCGCTTCTAAGCGGCGCGCGTGGCCTGAACGGGATTGCCCTAGAAATACGCGCGGCGCTCAACGTGTTAATGTAGATTTTCTAATTCAAATGGAAACTAACCAGCAACAGCAGATGCATGAGGTGGCACCATGTCCTTCAAATTTGGAGCACTCGAGGATCCACTGATAACCGCGGTGCTGAAGAGACTGTTGGCTGACCCTGTCAGCTTCTTGTTGATGTTGTAGCCCAACAGCTTGAAATAACTCATCTGTCCGGAGATACTGTGACGGTGGCGCCTTGCTGTGCAGGTAGGGTCAGGTTGAATGATCGAAGGTCGTGTGTCTGGAGACGAGAAGGATCTTTGAGGTTGGAGTCGGGAGAACGGTACACGTGGACACTTGGAACGATGGTTAGAATCGCGCGGGGGGGTATCATGATCACCATGAGTATCGCTACCGTGCACGGAGGACGAATGGCAAAGCGTACTAACACGGTCAGGTATATCTACCAGGCTACTGCACCACTGGAGAGTCAAATTTGTACAAGACCAACATCTGCGTATCAAGGAACAACTGGCTGAGAAGTTCTCCATCGAGCAAGCCGAATCATCAAGCAGAAAGTTATTTAAATTGGGACACGACATTGTTCCAATTGGTCGACGAACGTTCTCAAAAGCAGAGCCACCGCCGCATGTTCTCCTAACAGCTTCCTTGTCGAACCTCCACTTCTGTCTTCTCTTGAACAATGGATATTTACGCGTGGAAGGCTCACCGGATACTAAAATGGAACAATTCAAAGACGTTGGACACTGTCCCTGTCCCTGTGACTCGGCGGACCAGCCAAGCTTTGGTTCACAGCTAACACATTGGGGACTCTCTTTGGCATTTCCATAGCTATCGTTGGAAGAGATGCTACAAGAGGAGCAGTTCGATTCGCCCTGATATGGGCTTAAATAGCAAGAGCAGTTAAAGAACTTGTGAGACAATGAACGAGCAAAGTAAGTATCAAAATTGGAACGTTCCACGGGCGGCAGATCCCTACTTCTTAAGATCAGCTCTGACACATTACAATTGTAACAGAGACACCTGGGCAAATAGGGAGACAACGAACGAGACCGTTTACCGAGCTGGACCTGAGCTCTTGCTGTCCCTGTGACTCTTTCACGATGGGATAACAAACGAGAAGACTTTTTTAACGGATTGTTACATGAACCAGACCTTATAGAACTGGTCAACTCGCAAGCGATACATGGGAGATCTATATGGGAACGACCATATTTCTTACTTTGAAAACGTAGACGAGAATCAGCCTCTTCGGGATTGTTATCGAGGCATGTTGGGAGACGAATCGTGGGGACCGGGACCACAATATTCATGATATCCGGGGCTCTGCTGTTCGGTGAAACTAGAGGGGTATTGTGTAAAGTCACCAAAGGTGTCGAAGTGGAGGTTTCGATTGGAGGAACAGGTAACTCCGGTGAACTGTAGGAGTGCGGCAAAGCGGCCTTTCCCATAGACGGCACGTAGAGCAAAGCCTGGCTAGACATCTCTACACGGCATTTTATCCCATGCTTGCTTTCTGTGTTTTTGCGCGCGTACGCGCGCGTGTGTGCGTGTGCGTGCGCGTGCGCGTGTCCGTGTGCGCGTGTGCGTGTATGCCCATGCAGTTGCGTGAATGAAATGATGCAGTTAAAATGAAAATAATGGCAATTTAGTAGCGGGACAGGGCATAGAGGAGGGAAAGAAAAGAAGAGAAACAGAGCATTAAATTAACCCATTGTAGAAGAAATCAAAGTAATCATTGGCAAGAACCTTTGGCTGTGTCGATGACACACAAGTCTCTCTAAAATTTCTTTCATTCTTTCGAGAAACGAGAGCATTTGTAACTTGAACGACGCTCCAAAGGAAAGATTCGATACCAATGAGAAGGAATTAACTAACTGAAATACAGAGGATATGACTTATACTTTATCTGTTTGCGATTAGAATGCACGACTTTAGTCAGTGTTATACACACATGGCACGCGATAGCCATGCAACCAGTAGCCAACTAGATAACATCGATATCAACACAGAAATCATGATAATGAATAATTAGACTGATGGCAATCGAAGACTCTGGAAAGTTTTGGTTCCCACCACCAGGTATTTTGAGGATTCGATTGGCACCAACATGTTTCATCTAGGAACACAAAACTCGATACATATTTAGAGTTTCTCTTATGGATAAAGAAAACTTGGCACAAAAGAGACATATCGAAATGCATGTAACACAAAACTACTTGTTATTGGATTGACAACAAAATACTAGTAGTACTGTTACGAAAATAATTTCAAGAATTTGCGACGAATGGTCGACAAAATGAGATGGAATGTAAAAGAATTATGAACACATGATTGTACAATGAAATTGATGTGTTAACAGTTACGTGTATTAAAAAAGAAGAAAAAAAAAGAAAAAAGGAACAAGCAGACATGATCTTCGAAAACAACTAAGCTCTGTTAATTGCAAATCCTGATGGAATAATGAGCTCAGGAATGAAGGAATAATCGGGAGGACAACTGAATGAGTCACGCGACATTTCAGTTTCTGTGTGTAACTCAAACAGTCGCCGACATAAATTAATTGGCTTCCACGCGCACAACTATCGCTGAGCAAAGAGTTATTTCAACTGAATTTTCCTTTATCAGCCTATGTCTGGGAGGTTGCTCTGTTGTATCCAATTAATTAGTTTTTTGCTACTCAAGCTCTGACTTGTAAATTATGCTTTAACCTAACAACTAATTTTAATTTTAATGCAACAATATAATTGGCTTGTTATCAAAACACTTGAGAATACAAAACAAGTGTAAATAGTATGCTATAATACAGAAAGAAATCAATGGAATTAAACAGAAAGTGGCACTTGTAACACTGAGAAAAAGAACATTGTAATATCCAGGAATCAGCAAGGCACTAAGGGATTACTATATGGTGTGTATCTCATTCTGTGGTTACTGTATCGGGGCACCGATATACGTGTGAAGATGCTACATCCATAACGGGAGATATAGAGAACGGAAATTGCAGCAGTCTACGTTGCAACGAAAGATTGTTATCGAAGAAGCAAAGATCAATTTTTCTAATGGTCTAGATGCTTCTAAGAAAATAAGAAAAAACAATAAAGTCGGATCTTCAAATTATAGATGTATAGATTTAGATTTCATAAAAATCCTGTATCGACCACTAATTAATATTAGAAAAGAAAAAAGAAAAGGAAACACATTTATTTCAACGTTATCTTAACGTCCTGCTATAGTATCACAGTAGGAAGTCTTTGTTGACATACCTTCCTTGTTGACCGCGTCCAAGCTCTGATACTGCAGCTTGTCCGCAGCTATAAAAAGACATGAAAAAGAAAACACCACACTTTGTGATAAAAAGATCTAATAGTAAATTTCTGTCGACCAGTAAATTTCTCCGTGAAGTGACCAAAGTTAGTTTTGCTTTGAAACAACATTTTGCTAACTCGTTCTAACATACTCAACCTAAGGTGTATGCGATATATATATATATATATATATGTATTTACACAGGTCCTTGAATCTGTGTTATGTTTAAAAAGTGAAGTGCTTGTAGATATCTATCATGCATATCCAAAGATATTAGCATCGATCCATGATTGCTTGGACAAAATATTTACACTACCAACCAAAGTCAACCAAACACACTTACCTTTCTCAGGCTTATCTTGTCTCTGATGATCGTAACTACGTGCACGTGGCTCTACGATCCCACCTCTATCTGCATCGCGTCGTTGACGTTGACTGGCAGCCAACTGGCTACCGAGTCTAGCTGCTTCGTGACCTGCCACTGTTCTAGCACTAAAAAGTATTTTATCAAGTTATTGTAGATTCTGTAGTTCCTTCTCGTGTTGTACACTCAACTACCTTATTGGAATGGGCGCGGAGCTTTGCAAGAAACCACTGTCGAATGGTTCGTCCATCATGTTAGGATCCAGGTCCATCATGTCGACAGCTCTGCTGGTTGTTGGACTATCCATAATCGAATCAGCCGTGTCAGTTTCCATCATCAGTGGGGGAGTACTCTTTAAATTGAAATTAATTGTAACAATCATTCAACTGGCAATCTAGTCCTCTCCCTTCGAAATCGAAATCGAAATCGAAATAAAAATTAAAATACAAATGGACACGTTGAAAGCAAATAGTTGCAAAGTGGAGGCGTAATGAAATCTACCAAGCTACACTAATGCCTACTAAAATGCTATGTAACACTGAATCAATGCATACAGGTTGTACTGGTGGATTCATGAAATCGTCATCTGAAATTGTCAATTCAACATCTTCTTCTTCTATCCGTGCACTGCACTGGGAAATGGTATCTTGAGTAGATCCACCCCCACTTTCGCCCTAAAAAAATATAAATATAGTTATAGATATTTTTGTGTTTCTGTTGTAGAATTATTCAAGGCGATAGTTCAGTCAGCTTACTATATTGTGACTACTCTCGTTTCGTGAATGAGGCCTGAACCCTGGCCCTGGCGGTAAATTTTTCTGTACGCAACAATTTACACCAGGACTGAAATGCAACTCAACATGGAAACGTTCTTCGCTGCTGGGATCCTTGGTTGGGTCTTCGTATAGCATGACTACGATTTGCGACATGTAATTTAATTCAGATACCATGCTAACATATTCCATAGCTCGGCTCCATTGTTCGTCTGTTACCACCTATAATGTCTAAAAGGAATAAAAGAATTCAAAAACTGGTAATTGTTACTTACATCAAGCAAACCGCCGTAACGTAACACTGTTAATAAAGAGTGCACATGACTCTCGCTTGTGAAATATAATCTGGTGCGCACGTGTCGGCCCGGACTCGAAACACCATGAGAATATCTAGAATAAGGATATCATTGAACACAAATTCCAGGGAAGTAAGCTTCTAGACCTTGGATACTTAAATTGTACCTTGGATTAAGTCGATTCACCGTTTCTTCTCCAGACTCTTCAATGTTTCTTTGCAAATCAGCTCTGATCTTCTTCAAAAGTGGCGTACAAATACCTTGACCTATAGTTAACTTCTCTTGCACAGTTAATCCATACTCCTATTGTAAATAATGACGAATCAGAGTGTTAGATTTTGAAAAGCTAATAATTAAAGTCCATTTATAAATGAAATCAAATTCGAAGACAAAGTATACATCGAATATCTTGCCTGTGGTATAACAATGTCCGCCAAATATTTCGAGTAAATGTACAATTCTTCTGCGTGCTCGAATTGCAACGTATGATTATTGTGTTGCAAATCGTACTTGATGCAGTCGTAAATATCAGGTATTTTTGATATATCAAATCTCTTGTTTTTGGTACAAAAATCCTTTTCGATCTTTCCCCATCGACGACCCATTAACTCCCAGGTCTCACCGTGATAAAGAATCGCATCTAAACGCACATATTATCTCAGATACATTTTCAAAGAATGTAAAAACACGCATAAAAAGTAATATAATGTACGATTAATCACAATCATATTTGATATAATACCTTTCGTTTTCAAATCATCTTTTTTAATTCTTACAATGTCCATCAGCTTCTGAATCAAGATATGTACATGTTGACAGCATCGAACGGGATTCTTAACGAAATCTAAGGCTGCATTGATACTCAACGCGTTCCCAGGATTTATTTGCTCCCTGTCCTCGCGAGTAAAGTCTCTGTCCTGTTGCAACAGTTCGTGAAGTTTCGTCTTCACCCTGTGAAACGACGCTTATCAGTTCGTGAAATTTCTTCCTACAGAATATCTTAACACTTGTTATGTACATGTTCTGGTATTTACTACTGTCGCAATCATTATCCAGGAGACCATTAGTATTTGCGCTTTTGACCATTTGGACCAATATGGGTGTCAATTCGCCCTCCAGAGCGAGTAAACCTTTCGCGAAGGCTGCTGCAGTCATCTGAACCCTTCCCTCGTCGCTTGCATAGATTTTCAAATCGTGACGGAACGTTGAATGAAGTCGTAGCAGACCCAAACCTTGAGCACCAGCATAATCACCTACATTCACAGGAGAAAACATTTTCAGACGTTGAAACGACAAAACGGAACGAAAACGTATCTTCGAATCTTGACAAACATAGAGTACGAGTATGAATCTGCGAGTGATCTATGTTCTGGTAAGAAGATCATGGTTAATTACTGTAAAAATTGTTTAACTAAGAAATATCGATTCACGTACATATGAAGGATCTAGAGCTATTCATGATATGTCGATGACTGTCTTTAACCGATGAACACATTTGTCACTACTGTAAACTGATTTGTATGTATATTTGGTACTTTTTATTCGTTTCTTTCAACGAATTTTTGTATCCGTTTCTTGTTTCCATAAAACAAAAATGAATGCTCATGTTTCAGAAAAAAAAAAGTAGAATAATGTATACGTGTGTGCAACTTTGCTTAAGAATGTATGAACTATGAAACACAACTAACGAACTTACTCCTGAATGAAGTAGATACATTTAATGCTACATAAATTTGCATAAGCAACTACCATAAAATTATGCAACAATTCATTGCAATGTTGTGGAGTGCACATACAGTCAGCACAGGTATATATTCTGAATGCTGTTTTTGATTGCTGCATTATGATGAAATAACCGAACACGCTATTCTATGTCTATGCATTATGACACAATCTACAGACAACTACAGAACAAGCGTTGATTCAGAATAAACAGTTACCGTGGTTTGGTAACATCTCTGAGTCTTCCTCTGAAATAATATTTGAAGTTGTTTGTGAATCAAAGATTTTCTTTGAAAACGAGAACATAAAGGTGTTCATCACTATCTTTATAACTAGCAATAAAACGATCACTACTCAAGTTACATTAAATTACGAAATTTGTCATACTTTCGCTAGCTTTTTTAGTAGCTGAGAGAAAAAACTACTTTTCACCTGAATAAATCAGCTCGATTTCATACAATATTTTACACGTACGCTATGTAAGTTATAGCAGTGTTATACATTTCAGCAAATTTGTAAAATACTTATTAAAGAAAATAAATTCTTTGTGGCGTATGAGGTAACTTAAAAATGATTATGGCAAGCGTATGAACATAAGATACGAACCACTAAGGTGTCTACCTTGACCACCGGGGTACATGCAGCGAAATATTCTTCCCAATTCCTCCGCTTGAATTCGACCAGCGGGTGTTAATTCTCCGCCCCATTTCAAAATAAGTACAAGCGACGGTTCCCCCAGCCGATCTAAAGACAATTGACAAGATACGTGATATCTGATTATCATCACGGTTGGTAACGTGAAAAGAATGTGTTACTTTTTGTACCATCATCCGAGGAACTTCCTCTCGGTCGTCCCCTTGGTTGATACTTCATTTGTACTTTACGGTTAATTCCTGAGAAGTGACCATACCTGGGGTGAATATTAATCGTTTCAATTTAAAGCAACATCACTAAATGATCTGGAACAATGTATTCAGCGAAAACGGTATGAAACACTTACATTTCCAAAACGCTTTTCAATTGTTCGAGTTTTCCTTGCTTTTCTTCCAATTCTGGTCCTGCAGCCCTGTGCTGTATTTCGGCCAGTAGACTCCTAGCAGTGTCCAATATCTCTTGCAACTGTTTAGGTCGTTTTAACTTGATGTGACCATGCTTGTACCCGTCGTATTTTGCAAATATCTCAAAGAATCTAGTGCAAAGAGTAAATCATACAAACGATGGTACTTGCCAAACGTATCACGCCTCAATATCTACAAAAACTTACTTCGGATGACGAACTTCCACCTTCATTTTTTGTTTTGGAGTTCTATCACCGTGTCTTATAACAGCGACAACACAACGTAATTCCATCCTGTAACGATATAAAGATATTAGTAAAAATGCAGCTTATCTGATAGAGAAAAATAAAATTTAAATGTAAATTTAAGAAATAATAATAATAATAATAATAATAATAATAATAATAATAATAATAATTAAAAGAAGAAGAAGAAGAAGATGATGAATATGCCAACATCTTTCCAAATGTCGTCGGTACGATTGGTGGATCATCCAACTGAAACGGAACACTCCACGGAATATGCAAGGTAGGTGCTAATTCTCTGAGAATCATATTTCCCAAAATCTTTGCGCAATCGTCGTAATATTTGTTTGAATTTTTGACAAAACTGAAACCGTTCACGTCACAGACGAACGACTGGCCGTTGGCTCTGAATCCATTTAAGAGATTCCATTTATGTTGATTATCGGTACACTTTGAATTAATTGTAAGAAAATTTCAGCTCACCTAAGCAAATCGAAGCCGCAAACCGTTTGCTTGAAAGCTAAACATACTTTCCTACTTATCAGTTTCTCAGCGTTACTTAATATAACAGGATACCGAATTTCTTTTCCTTCCGAGTCTCTTTCGACTTTGCCGTCTAACGCAGGACTTTTCCGGGCCTCGGCGTGTGCATAGTCCGGCCCCACCGTGTAAACTTTAACGTCTGTCCCATCAGTGGGCATAAAATCTTCATAAATGTAAGAACCAGTTTTACGTACTCGAGATTCTGGCGAGTACACGCTACTGCGACTTCCAATCTATGATACAGGTGCGAAGTATAATTATGCTCTGTTAACAAATGACTATTAACGAATAATACCTTTCTGAATAATCTCTGACTGCCTCCGCCTGCAGATGTAGGATAATAAATGTAAATGTTATGATCTTCGGCTGACACTGGTTTTTCCACGAATGGTTTGTTAAACGTAACACCATTGACCTCCACATGATCCTCAGACTCCACCAGTTCATGATCTAAAAAAGAAAGTCCGTTTGTTAAGCGTACAGATCTAACAATGAGTAGAGCCGGAGATTATCGCATACGTTTCGGATCGGATGAATCTCTATCTAGAACGGCATATCTTGGAATCTCGATGCCTTCGTTACTTAGAATAGCATAAACTCTCCTGCGATCCTGTGATATCAAATTATACGTAGTTTCAATCCTCGTGATTCGATTAACGCATTTGCATCCGCAAACGGAATAATCTACGCGTGATGATTGTTACCAGACCAGGTATCACCTATCACCAATTGTGGATGTAGTTGGCACGATGTACACTTGTTCATGACTTTGTTGTGACGCAGGCCGAATGCGGTAGTATCCAAGTGTACGCGGTGATAGTTAACTAATCTTAAAAGTGGTTAATAGTAGCAAAATTGGTGATAGCTAACAATCATCGCGCGTAAAATATTGCGCTTGCGAATGCAAATAAGTTTATCTTAATCCTCGTCTACTTATGTAACCTACTTACCTGAATATCATATTGCATCGGTAGATTATTGATAATGAAAGGACTTCGAAGATTAGCATAATTTATAGCTTTGTCAAGCGGGAAGCCTTTACTGTGGAAACTTATTAAACAGTCAACGATTGGCCAATCCTCTACAAATTCCTGTGAACATATACTTTCATGTAGAAACAAATCCATAAATTTTTTGTTCATCTTTTGTCTTACCTTTAAGATCACTTCTTCAGGGAATACCACTATCTTAATGTATTCAAATTCTTCTAATCTTGTCAATATTTCTTTCATCGGTTTACTCTGCGACTTCTTTGCCATTGCACAGACTCCAACCAACACTTGCTTTCCTTCTCCTTCCAAATCACTGCCACCCATACATCCGTCATCATTACTACACCCGTCCGACAGTTCGGCCTAAGTAACAAATTTTCTCCTTACAGTTCGCAATAATAATTGTTACATCATCCATTCGTTATTATTCCTTCTTTTTTTTTTTTACATGAATTTGTAAAAATCTAATAACAATAAATTTGTTAGAGCTATGCGATCGTCTGTTAGTGTTTACAATATTAAATACACAAATGTGTTTATAATAACTCGAAAAGGTAATTCGTATTATTATTCTCTATATTGAGTCTGAACTTACGAAAATCTGTATTAATCATTGTGTTAAACACTGCTCACCCAATATGCTTTCAAACAGGATAAAAAACCAGGTCGGTCTAGAGTGTTTTCTGTGTAATTCTCATGCAGTCTTGATTCGTTATTCATTCTATTACATATTATATACCTTACTTTCCATGCAATTAGATGTGAAAATTATAGACTGACCAGAAACATTACTTCCTACATAAAAAGGAGAACATAAATGGAATCTAAAGATTATACTTTTAAGAAAATATATAGTGTCTGCCCAATAATAAAAATCCATAAAAGGAAAAGATGAAAAGATTCTTACTTTTAAACATTAAATTGAGATATTCGATGATTTATAAATTTACAATTTCATTTATCAGAAATAATTACATGTTACAAGTGACCCGATTTTAAACTACCTTTTAGCTCTTCTAGTCCTAGCAGATCACTAGCTGGATAATCGTACGTTTAATTTAGAACGGATACAGGCAAACAAACCCACGACTCTTTGCTTAAAGATAAAAGAAGAACCATGCGATCCGTACATCTTATTTTACACAGTTTAGGTTATCATAAGATTGCATCGCTTGGATGTTCTGAAATCTTATAATTCCTATGTTTAAATATTTACAACATATTAGTAACAAGAAAGCACACGTGAAAAAAAGCAGTGTACCATATATTTAATAATACAAATAAAAAAGAAAATTGTAATTGTAAATACACACTGAACTCATTCTATTAATAATATAAATATAAGTATAATTCTATACATTCAGGTTTAGTAATATACTTGAAAATAAGTAAAGAAAAATCAACCCTACCATCATTTGCCAGTATGGTTCTGCTTCATTATCACAATCAAAAATATAGACATCAGGGACTGTACTACACGGAGAAGAATTTATATTTTCCATCATTCATCCGAGTTCAACTCATTAATAATTATGGATGCATACGTATGTATTTGTATATAAGTAGAAATGAATTTTTTCTTCTACATAATGTTACTAAAACATATTACATTTAGACACAAGAATCAATATAATATAATGCAACACTGGAATATAAAAACATTGGAATCTAACATACTTTCCTTTTTATCTTCAAAAATGTATTTACTAAAAACATGATCACAAAAGTATGTTTCATTCGATTTATATATACAACAGGCACAGACTGTTTAAGTACATCATAAATTTATATCAATGGCAATGACCTTTCACTTTGATTCACAATGATCACACAATAAACATATGAAGCACAAGAGTATAAATTTATACACTAATCTTTTCACGTATTATTGATAACAAATAGGTATTGATTAAAATTATAATGCATACAAAAGACACTGATCACACAAAATGTGATAATTTTATGTTATACATGCTTTTAGAGAAGAATCCAAAATACATTTGATACGGGCTATGTGCCAATTTATTTTTAGACTAGCATCAACTAAGTATTTCTTGTTTTATAAATTACCAGATTATTTGAAAGTAATAAAAAAGCAGATCGATTATGCAGCAATGAAAGTATTGTTTCAGTTAGTTATAAAAGATGTACACATTTTTTTCTTGAGATGACAAATTGGTTAAGGAGTGTTATATAAACATGCTATCTTAATGAAAACAAATACATTCAAAAGCGCAATTATACGTGTATTTATAGTATAGAGTAAATGAAAATTGTTCTTCTGTAATTCCGAATATCTTTCTGATAAGGAATACATTCACATTAACCATCTATAGATGAGAAAAAATCTGAATTTATCACACTAAGTAGACTTTAAATACATACTATTTTCCAATAAATCATCGAACATTCATCAAATTTGTAATACATTATTAAACTACACATTTTGTATATATGTATGTATGTACATATGTATGGCATTAAAAAGTTAAATGAAGAATGACATTTATTTGTTTTATCATTGATAACATTATATAAGCTTCAATAAAGTAATTTCAATGTAGTTAATCAAAAATAATTAATTACATAAATGGTATGTTTTGATAAATAAAGTAATGCTTACTCTTTTTGATGAACGATATACAGAAGAAGCAACAGGACCCACAAGATTTGATTGAACTGTATTTAAATCTCCTACATAGAAAATTGGTCGACTGGCATTCCGTAGACCCTGTTAATAAATTGTTATTTGATTAAAATTATTTTCTACCTTGTAAATAAATAATACTGTTCCTTACCTGATAACCATGTTCCAATTCAGTGTAAGACATGTCAGGACAGAGTTCATTGAGGAAAAGAAAACAGCTCAGCTGTGATTCAAAGAATTTACTATAATTCTGAAATAAATACAGACACTAATTGTTTCATTAAACCACACAGAAGTGTACCATTACTAGTTTCTGTCTTCAGAATATGTTTATTAGAAACAAAATAATTTTATAAATATTACCTTTTTGCGATATATAGATTTTACATCGCAATAGGACAATAATATACGTATATATACCAATTATCGACTTACCGTTTATTAAAATCACGTACATTTATGACTTATATTGATACATATGTATATGGATACCTGAAAAAATAGAAGGTTATCTCGGTAAATAAATTATGTTTAATCCCATACACGGATTAGATTTCAATGAAATGCGTCTTTTCAAACAAAAGAATAAAACACTTAGCATACGAAGTAAAAAATTGTATATTGTTAACCGTATCTCTATTTCATATTACGAAGCGAATTGACATCTAGTTATTTGTCTACATTTCATAAAGATTCCATCGATACTCTTCAATAAACTTACCAGTCTCGCTTACGAATTAATCTACAGTTTCATATTTATGTATAGCAATAATAATTTAATAAATAATTTCGTAGATTCATTCGTTTACAAAGTCTTATCAGTGTTCCTTAATTTTTGGACATCTTGCCTAACTTAAATCGCGACACCTCGTATTGTTGAGTCACGTACCTACATATCCGGTTAACACTATGAATCAATACATGTAACAAGCTGCTACAAAATTTATTAAACAAATTCTTTCAGACTTATAAAAACTTAATATTGATCTTTACTATTATTATTAATACTTTATATTTGCAATGACTGTCATAAATATGTAATGGTTAAATAAAGTAGTGATATACATAGGAATGTCTGTGACATGGTGCATTAACTTTATTTAAAGTTCATTTATAAAATTTTATTGCATATTTACATCGCAGTAATTTTAATAGCACTTTATTGAGCAACATAATGGTAGTGTATATATAAAGTCATTGTATGTATAAGTATAACAAAGTAATGTTTAAAAATGTAATTCAGCACAAGTAGAGTATATTGTGTATATAACTTAAAAATGTAGAAATAACGCTACCCTGTTAAAAAGTTAACAGTCTGTACAGTAGTTCAATGTTTGTATCTGCTGCTAGATCTGAAAATTCTGTTTCAAATGCTGACCTATTCTTATCTGCATTTATCTTCGTTCTTTTAATACATGGTACACGAGTACGAATTTTAATAGTAATTATTATTACTTAACTTTTTAGCGAAACATGGAGGAATTACGTACGATGTTTACAACCCTAAAACTTACATAGTCTTGTTGCAGTAGCAAAATTAAAATGGTAATAACTCAGTAACATTGGTGGCTGAAGCAACAATAACGTAATTATAAGTTATAGCTTAGATTTCTCATTCTTTCTACCAGTCCTATATACGTAAACAATAAAAGTGTTCAATAAATTACTGTTACATATCACTAGTTAATATCGTGTGTACTGTATATATCTCGTTACGTTATTGTACCAAGTTTATTCCCTCCTATAAAGTAACTAATTTTCATTTTATATTATACTATAAATAATGTTTGTCTTTACAAAACTGAGAGATTTACACAATTACTTGTATACTTTCTATATACATTGTTCAATTATAAAAGCTAATAAAGATGTATAAATATTGCTCATTAAGTATGGATTATAAATAATTTATGGAAAATTATAAAAACTTAATTATTCAAAGATACAGGTTCTGACCATATAAACGTGAAAATTTGTATGCAAAATTTGTACTAGTACCTTATGCGTTTAAATATTACTAATGGCAAAAGATTGCCACTCGTTATTTAACATATTTCTTTGAGTCGAACGAATTTTGGAATTTTTTTAATCTCGTCTGACCGAAGGAATGATATCACTTGCTTAGCACATACACCCACGCGCACGCGCACACACACGCACACATTATTCAGTTATTTATTTCCTATTCGTTTTCAGCCCATGGCTAGATATTAGATGTCATTGTGATTTCATTGACACAAGTTTACGTGTACGGGCCCGTGCCTCTGTTCGAATGTTCGTATACTCGAACCAGAGAATATTAGGAATTAATGTTGTGTCACGTAACAATAGGTACTCTGATATCCGCCTGAAATGATATTACAATATTGTAGCTTTCATACTATACATTGAATAAAATCTTCATTGTGCACACTGTTACGTACCATGAAACAATATAAGGAAAAATTGGTATAAATGCTACATGCATTATTATAAACCATACTACTCCCAAAATAATTCCTATGAGTGCACCGTATAGGACTTGAGAAATAGAGTGGTATAACAAGTAAACCCTACTATATGTCACCAGAAGAGAAGCAAGTATGCAAGCAACCATAGTAGCAATTCTCCAGAATCTTTCAGAAACAGTACTATTATTATTATGATGCAACCTAGAAATAGGAAAACATTAAGAAATAAATTTTCTGAATATTCGTAAAGAAAAATATAAATTACCTGATGCATATAAATAGTGTTGTATATGCAGCAAAAAACCACATAAACTGTGCATGCATCGATGGCATACCATATTCAACAAAAACAGCATCACGTCTCATAGGTCTTGCTTGGCATATCGTATGTTTTAATACAAAATTGATGAAATCATTTATTATAATACCGCCAAAGAATGTGATCTATAAACAGAAAAACGTGATTATAGTTCCACTTATAGATTGAAAACATAGTTGTTCGTTATAAGTTTGTTACTCACAGTTTGCAAGTCTCTTCTAAAGAGGATCAATGTTATGAAACCAGCTATAATAGCAAATGGTGCTAGGCTTATTAAAGCTAAGAATTTTCCAAAAAGATCGCCTGCAAAAATAATAGTTATATTAGAACAACTAGATAAAATAGGGAAAAAAGCAATATAAAAATCGACATCTGTTGAACGTTTACAACTGTGACTTTTTAACAAAAATGCTTTAGCCGATATTACAAATGATTAATTAAACAATAGTCGTGTGTAGATTCCTGTAATATGAAACTAATTTCGTTCTCAGAGCTGAAAATTTAAAAAATGTTGAATATTAAATGAAGAATCAAAAATAATACCGTTCAAATAATGTTTCTTTTAAAAAATAGGATAATAGAAGTATTAATCGTCGAAATTTACATACATTAAGAACGTCGAAATTTGTATACACTTTTTTTAGGACATAAAGATACTTACCCTGGGGATACTCGACTAAAGTAAGAGACAAGGGAATCCATTCTGTTTTTTGCATATTATCCCCGAAACGTGTATTAAGTTCGAGAAACGAGTCGTCGTCTAATGCTGCCATGTCATCGAAATTTTAGAAGTGACCATAACTCGAACAGCTCACCGTGCAGCAACAATCATGGAATCCATCCATAGACCGCTACGTTACCATCAGCTACCAGTTATCGGCTATCAACTTCATTGTACACACATACATATAATTGTACAGTAGTCTCCCAATTCAAGAACCTTTTCCTCTCCCTCTGCAAGAGCCTTTTTATACGCATCATTCTACTGCGTATCCAATCCACAGTGAATCTTGTCTTAGCATTGAGACGTTAGCCAATCAGAGCAAAGCAATTTCTACTCCTATTGTCGCTAACGGAGCAATCTACGGCCGGAGAGCTTTGCAGGAGCTGTGATATCATTGTATAAATTGCATACAGTGAGAATGTAACAAATTGAGAACACCCGACATTGAAATTGATACTTTTCGTTACTCGAAGCTACGAAACTGTCGGCTGTCTAAAGCATTTAAGTACATACCGCGATTTAGTCTCTGTCAAGCAATGCATTTTGTTATCATCTAATCGTTTCTACATCAATGAAAAAGGTGCTCTCACAGTATAAAAATTTGTTAGAATAATCTTTAATCGATTTTAGATGGGTATTTCTTGGTTGGGGTTCTTTTAATCTTCGTGGTGTAGTGTAGCTTAGTTAAATAAACAGATCAATTCTTTATACGTATTCTCCTCTGAAAACGTGTTTATCGAATATTACTATAATCTGTGTTTAAAGAATGTTCGAATTAATCGGCACAACGAACGTCGAACTATGTACAATGACGCTATGACGTATCAAGTCACAGTAGTCATCCATGGTCATCCATCAATTGCATCAATGTCTCCTCCCCCTTCTGTCACACTGTAATATGTATAGAAAAGTTTTCTTGGGATGTTCAATCTGCGATTACAGCTTCAAGCACTGTATCTGCCAAAGCCCGAGATTACTATAATTTTGAAGTAATAAATTCTTTTCTTGTTTTTTTTTTATAGTGTTTTTAAATATTTAAATATGGCATGGACACATTACCAATGCATTTTAGCTGTGTTTATGGTCGTTACTGGATCATTTAATACTTTGTCCGTCAAGTGAGTACTCAATTGCAATTAATCAAAGAAATTCAAATTAAAATTTTCCATATATCAATATACTTTTCATTCTGTTAGGTATGCGGATCAGCAAGTTGTGGAGAGCGAAGATGGCCAATTTAGGCATTTTAATCATCCTTTCATGCAATCTGCCTTCATGTTTGTGGGAGAGATGCTATGTCTTTTTGTATTTAAAATAGCATATAATTATTGTAAACGAAGAAACGTGAGTACTGTCTATTATATGCTTACTGAATTACAGTATGTTCAGTATTAAAAGTTTTTAATTACAGGATGGCTCTGTAGACAACAATCCTTTAATTAAAGGTTCCCGAGTATTCAACCCCACGATTCTACTAATTCCTGCATTATGCGATGCTTTTGCCACCTCTATTGTGTACATTGGCTTAAGTATGACATATGCGAGTAGTTTTCAAATGTTACGTGGTTCTGTTATAATATTTACAGCTGTACTTTCAACGGTTTTTCTTGATAAAAGACTTGAAAGTAGAGAATGGGCTGGCATAGGCATGGTTATAATTGGTTTAGCTCTCGTTGGAGTTAGCGATGTACTATCTATGGAAGATACGGATATGAACATAAATTCTATCATAACTGGAGATTTACTTATTATCTCTGCACAGGTAAAATTATATTTGACAAAATTTTGTTACAATTTTGGTGTTATTTACAAGTTCTTTTGTAAAATAAACGTTATTGCTATTATAGGTAATAACAGCTATGCAAATGGTGGTGGAAGAAAAGTTTGTAGTTGGCCAGAATATACCAGCATTACAAGCAGTAGGATGGGAGGGTATGTTCAAATAATTTGTTTCTCAAAGAGATAGCATTTAAACGTATACTTTCCCTTCAGGTCTGTTCGGGTTAATTACCATGTCTATATTAATGATTCCTCTGAATTTTATACCTGCTATACCGCCATTCGCTGACAATTCTCAAGGTACACTCGAAGCCACCAAAGATGCGTTTGTTCAGATTGGAAATAGTGGTCGTTTGCTGACAGCAATACTTGGTCAGCATTTTTATTAATACTTAATTGGATACACCTCGTACATAACTTCGTTAAAATAATTGAAGAATTAACGTTATGTGTTACTTTTTTGTATAGGTATGACATTCAGTATAGCATTCTTTAATTTCGCGGGTATCAGCGTTACCAAAGAAATGAGTGCTACTACAAGAATGGTTTTAGATAGTGTTCGAACTTTTGTCATTTGGGCTTTCTCTTTGGCACTTGGGTGGCAAGCGTTTCATTATTTGCAAGTAAGTTAACCAATGTTTATTCTATATATGTATTTTGTAATACACAGGGTCATCAGAATGTAATGTAATTCGCGCATTGTTTCCTTATTTTTTTCAGCTTATTGGCTTTATCACTTTGTTCATTGGAATGTCGTACTACAATAATGTTATTATCCCACAACTAGGAAGGAAATGTATATATACATTAGGTCGTCACAAACCACCATCAAGCGAACGAATTATTAATATAGCTGCCGACGACATTCCAGAAACTCAATAAAGTCCAAGTTTCTTATTAATTACGTCGTGATATGAAGCTCTATTCTTTCTCGTCTCTCTAAAGAACGGTAAAGCCTGTGATCGTAATATTATAGATGAAATTTGCCCGCTTCTCTTTATAAAATCAACCATTACATTGAAAGTGCTAAATGGTTCTTCATAAAATCAAAAGGTCAATCAAATTAATGGATATTTTTTATTAATGCGTTGAACGTTACTTTTCATTTGCAATCGATACAAGTATTTTATACTTGGGTATATACGTTATTCTTTTTTTACCGGCATCCTTTGACTGCTAACCAATGTATAAATATTTTTCAAACGTTGCAAGATTCAATAAAAATTGAGATACTACTATGGTTTTTAATTATATTTGTATGAATATGAACCTAATTTCTGCCTGCATTTTGTACAAATATTGTACAAAACACATTTTGTTGAAGACCATTAAGATCGAGAAATAGTTATTACACCGTTATTATTTTATTAGATACTTCCGAAAATACTACAACTTTTATTTACGAGAACATTTGCACAAAATAATCATTTTTACATGTTATTCATAATTAACAATCAGTTTATAAATTTTAATGGGACTAAATAAAGAAAACTAAAAATAGTGCTTAAATATGTTGGACATGTTTTATTGCATACTTTTAGCCATAAAAGGAAAACTGCTTTGTGCAACGAATTGCTACTATAGCGTTGTGCACATATATAATATGTGCATGTTAGAATATTTTGGTACGCAGATGTGTAAAAGCACTTATGTATGCACATACATACAAAATGCTGATATATTTTTCATACAAAGTTTCTCAAATACGTAAATATTTGTATTCCGATAAATCGGAAAAGACATATCTTGTGCTGGTACCGATAAATATTGTTTATAATAGCTAACATATTAGTACTCCACTCTTGAACTAAATAAAAAAGAAAATGCTCCATTGGAATGTTCTCCTTCAATTACGCGAATTAACTCTTACTATTTCACGGGTTCATTAAAGTTTTTGTTTTCAACACCGTTTTCATTGCTGTCATCTATATATTACACATAGAAATTTTCGTCCGCAGCATCATCGAATATAACTTCGATTTTCAAAAATGAATAGAGAACGGTGGACTACACAACAACTTTTAATTACCTGTACCTAAGTAAATTAATAGTGTCTTTACGACTATGAGCAAGCACGTACGACACGATCGTTACAGCTATCGAAAACTTAAATGAACTCGTAACATTTATTATGCATTTACGATAGACAATGCGAATGGAAGATGAACTCAATTGTATTGTTCTGGCAATACGTAAGAAATATCATCCCATGGGTGTCGGTACAAACCTTGTTTCAACCTCTTTTGATCCATATAATGACCTGCAACGATTAGCCGTAGTATTAGATGTGTGGGGCCAATAGTTACGTCTAGTAATACGAGTATTGGGAAAACGTTTTAAGAAAAGAGTACGTACCAATGAAACCTATGCTCCTGCCAAGAACAAACAGACTATTTATAGCACCAATCTCGATATACTCTTGTGCTTCTTCTCTAGTAAAGCTACCACTTTTCCTCAGCATATCCACAAAGGCACAGGCAATAATGCCATCCACGTTGAGAATTAAATTAGGTTTCTTGCTTGTCGTTATCTTTTCAACTTCCAATGCATATTCGACTAAAGGCCTCGCCGGGAAATTCTCCATTACGAATTCTTTGATAAGTTTTACTCGCATGTCTGGATTATTTATGGACTTTATACGATGACCGATACCCATAATCAATTTTCCTTTCTTACGTGTATTGTTTACAAATTCTTGCGGATGCAAACCGGCATCGTAGGCTTCGGAGAACATGCGAGCCGCACCATCCAATGCTCCACCAAAACGATCACCCTATCGTTACAATTACGATTATGTTCACAATTTACGACTATTATATGTGTAGCAGATTTTGTTTGGTTCACTTACGATAGTCAAGAGGCCGGATACCAGCGAGCTTACTAGATCTTTGCCAGCTCGTGCGCATACGATAGTGTTGTGCGCTCCCGATACTGCAGGGCCATGGTCGGCCGTTAACATCAAAGACATTTCCAGGAATTTGCAATACATGGCCGGCAAGCATCGTTGGAACCATAGAAGTGAAACTACGCCACCAATTCCCACGTTCTGCTTTAGCACCTCGGTTACAGGCATTCCGGCATATAGTAATTCTTGTCCACGTTCATCGCAGATGGATGTCATGAACGAAGCTGGCTTTCTTATCAAGCCTAGTTCCTACAGCAAACAATTACATTAACATTGTTCCGAGTAAAATTGCCAGAAAATTTGAAGAACCCTATTTGACTATTTGTCAAACCAGCTATCGAATATATTATATTACCCTAGCCCAACTGTAATCCATGGGAACAGTTGGCGGTGGGACCTCCGGTTCTGGAATGATCGCTCCTTCTTCGACGAGCTTCTCGTATACAGTGTGCATTAATTCTCCGAGCGTGTCGAAACTGTTAGGCACATACGCACCAGCAATTTTCAACGCAGCATTCTTGGCAGATGCTGTTTCCAAGTTGCTGTGCGCTATTGATCCAGCATGGCCAAACTGAACCTCTGAATTGAACATACTGGCACAGGTACCGATACACCAGGCGATCAATGGCTTCGTAATTCTTTTGGCTCTCAACGCTTCGCATACTTCGTACTCTTCTACACCGCCGACTTCGCCCAAGAGAACTATGAGCTTCACTTCTGGATTTTCTTGGTATCGCATTATGTGATCCATAAAAGTAGTTCCTGGGTAACGATCACCTCCAATTGCAACACCTTCCAACACTCCATTCGAAGCTTTCGAAATGATATTGTTCAATTCGTTGGACATGCCGCCGGAACGAGAAACGTACGCCACACTAAACAATACGATTTTCTTTTTTATAACAGCAGACACTTAGAAACAGCCTTTTAGGGTATTAAATATTTTCAACGAGCCAATTTTTACCTGCCAGGCCTGTAGAGTTTACTATGAAGAATATTGTCCATCATTCCTCCAGTATTGCCGATTTTGAAGCAACCAGGCTTCACACCGCCAACGGTAGCAGGACCAATAATGGTAACACCTTTCTTTTGTGCCATTAGAATCAGTTTCCTCGTCATGTTTTCAGGTATACCTTCAGCAATAATAGCAATTGTTCTAATTTGCGGGAATTGCATCGTTTCAACCGTACTTTCGTAAGCAGATCTCAAGGATGCAAATGTGACCATAACATCGGCGTCCGTGTGTTTAGCCATTGCATCCTTCATTTGTTTGTAAACAGGAATCAGCACCTGTTTACACATAAAACAATACCATTTTGAGATTTCGATTAATCCACTACTGCGTGCACATCAATCATTCTCCGTTCAAAACAATAAAGAAAGTAATCCTGGACGTGTACCTCTTTGTGACCCCAGTAAAATTTTTGTTTATGATCACCCGTGAATGGATACACAATAGCAGCTACAGACGGTTCAGATCTACGACAAACAAAGTCGAAGTCTAGCATACTTTGAACAGCTCTGGTTTGCATTCCCCAAATGATGGCCCTTGTTTTACTACTGAAAAGTTGTTTATTTGCGGATCCATCAACGGATTCGCTTGCTTTTAATTTCGGTTGTTTGGTAGGTGAGCATGAAGTACTTTTCGAAGGAGCTGTGGGACCAACATCCTGTCCAGAGGGTAGCAAAAAGTTTGCGGTGGAAAATTCTTGAGTCTCGGGATCGGGAATCGGTTTCTTGCCCAGTGCCATCGCGCATATAGCCGTCATGTGAGTTTCAGGACCGAATACGTAAACAGGGATGCCAAGTCTTCTGCCAACCTCGCGTATAATTCTAAGATTCATTAACGTTAACGTTAGGTTTCAGGAATGTTCGCGTAGATGTTAGAGCAGCTTTTAATAATTATGTGTCTTGTACCTCAGCCCCTCTTGATAATTAGGTCCTGCTCTTCTTACGAATATCTTTATATTGTGGTCTACAAGCTTTGGTTGATACTCTTGCAATGCCTTAACGATACCCTTGAAGGTCGCGGCTACATTCGTAAAGTTAGCAATACCACCACCGATTATCAATACCTTCCCTTCTGTGCGTTTCTCTTTTGTCATCAAACTCAATATAGTTTTCGCGTAATCGTAAGTTTGTTGCTCACTAGGTGCACCTGAATATTCGCCGTAATTAGCCAGTTCGTTTGCAGCCCCCAAATCACAAATCGTGTCCGAATAGATGACGGATGCTCCTAAAAAGAGGATACATTGAAAATATAAAATAAGTAGGAGCAATATCTATCCCGTTAAAGTAAGAGGTAACGATTTGACAATCACAATTTGGTTAGAATGAACCAGATTAATCACGTAAATGATACTGCTGTGCGCTTCTACTGACCACCGCCAGCAACCATTGTCCATATCCGACCAGCTGGATTAAGAATGGTTAATTTCAAGCTAGCTCCAGATTTGGCGTCTAGATCAGCGATATAAGCCTCTTCGGGGTAAGCATCCCGTCCAAACGGTGGCGGGTAATCAATTTCTCCCCAGTCTGGTCTGCATACGAAGTCCGCGGTCGTATCCAATTTTGCAGCGAGATCCAGTATATAAATTCCATTGTCTGTTACTACCAATGGATTTATTTCCAAATACGTGAAGTACAAATTAACATAAAGCTTATACAGAGATTCTATAAATTTTGCAATAACCCTGAAAAACAACAATCATATTATTTATGGAAAGCATTCTCAATATAAAATGATATTATATTATATAGAATGTACTCTTTTTTATCGTTTGCTACATTCGTCAATAGCTTTTCCATTAATGTTGTTTCATCTGGCAATCCTTCTCCAACAGGCACCTCTAGTTTCAAAGCTTTCGCATCAACATCTCCAATATCAACGCCACCTTCGTGATGAAATAAAATAGTGTCAGCTTTCCGATGGGAATAGATACAGACGTAAGCTTCCTCTTCCTATGGTTTATAGTACATTATGGTTAACTGCCATATTATATGCAGCAATTTTATGATAACAAGTATTGTTTACCTGTTTGTGGGGAACAAAAGGCTCGATGATAAAAGTTCTAAGTTTTCCAGTTGCTTTTCCAATTTGTTGATCCTTGTTCATTCTGTCTGCAATCCATTGCTTTGCTGTAGCCAAGTTTACATTTACTTTAATCAAACCTAGCTTTCCACGTCTTTTAATTAATTGATCAGGTTTTACAACCAGCTTCTCTGACTTAAGCCACGGATTGTTGTTTACAATGTCTGCCCAGTTTGTATGTTCCGTGATGCTCACAAATCTACATTGTACTGCATTTGTGCCAGATGGTAGTTTACGATTAATTAAATCCTTTCCTGTTGCTTCGCGAATCGCTTTCGCCGACATCTTTTAAATTTCTGAAACTAAAAGAGTATTTTTAATAATTTATAACTTAGACATAAAAAATAGAAATATTTTACAGCAGCTACTTTTTGAGAATATTCCAAAAAATTCCCAGAAGTATAATAAATACAACCATTTCATTCTCCAAATTGAATCTATTTTATTTCATAATATTTTCAAATCTGTAAAGGCTAGCAAACAATACTCGAATGTTGCTCACATCTTTTAAATGATATAACTTGTTTTTCTTCTTCCTCTAAATCATGCATTGTTAAAAATTATTATATTTATACTTGACATAATTTTTCATTTGAATAGCATATGCATTTTTGTATGTGTTATACAACTGTTGTGCACATAATTTGCAAAACGTGTGGATAAATGTATTTGCATCTAATGTACATATATGTAGAGAAGTATACTTCATACTCTAACATGAAATTCTCGTAAAATAAAGATTATTTATAAACGATCGTATCGGCAAAAACTTAATCGGTGCTTTTACTTAAATTATGTCAGTAAGGAGCTGACATTAAAATTACAGTTTAGAATGAGATCCATATTTGATACATACGTAACAGTAATTTGTAATTTCTGATAAAATAAGTACTACGTCGTAAAGTTACAGATATCGTAGAATTTCTTTTAGTCTATTAGAAGAGAAATTTGAAATGTTACGAAGCGAATACTTTCACTTGAACTCTCTTTCTCTCTCTCTCTCTCTCTCTCTCTCTCTCTCTCTCTCTCGCTCTCTCTATTTCTCTGCTACTTTGCAACGTGGTCGTTCATGTAATCTTATTTGATTTTTTCATTTCTTCTAGTTAACCGTATCGTATTGACCGCCAATAATATTAACTTTTCCTATTAGGGCACAATACATACACGCCATGAACACGCGCGACAATTTATTCGACACTAAACTAGAGACTAGGAATACTAATCGATATTCAAAACGAAAAATGAATGCACAATCACTCACTAGAAATGATTTTGTATTCGATAGTAAAGTAGATGGATGTAAAAGGGGTTGACCTTAACCTTCACACGGGTATATATTTCCTAACCTACGAGAGTTGTAGAGAATCAGGAAATACCGAAAGAGAAACGTCCACCCCACACTGCTGTTAGCGGTTAACTGAACGTTCAAAGTGACACCATGCGCATAAGTAACGCCGAGAGCTCACGATATCTCGCGATATCGTACGATTCTACTATTTTTTTTCTCACGGTCGGTCATTTTAACCTATTTTCATTATTCTTTTTGCCGTTGTGCGTTCTATTCGTTTACGTTTAGAAAGTTATATCACACAAATGTTACTTGAAACATTTCAAATCTGTAAACTTGTTAATCGTTTTGGCGCGTGAACAGTTTGAAATAAATGACATATTTTAAAATTACATACGACACTGGTCAACATTGGTCAATTTCGTGTAGAAAACACGAATATATATGAAAAAGTACAATTTCTAATTACATTATGTATGTGCACGGAAGTTGCACGTTACACTCTTAATTATGAGATGTAACGATGTTTCATTAACTTACATATGTATGTATAATACGTATAATATTTGTCAAGCATTTCGATAGTCCGAATGGCTTCAGTGAATTTATTCTGATTCTGATATCAAACAGAATCGTACAAGTTTAGAGGATCGTACGAGGATTAAGTCGTGATCACGTGACCGTAATGCGATCTCCACATAACACGTGGACAGAGTAAAGGCTTTCAAACTCTTTCAGTATTGATTACGTTATCGGATAAATAATGTTGTACAAATTTATTCTAATTGAAGTATTTCGACGAAACAGTTGTAAACGTAGATATGTGTATAAGGTATGTATATTGTATTTATAAATACGCGTTCAAGTAGTATATGAATACTTAAAATATAAAACGGGCAATACGTTGGACATATTTTATACTTTTTGGAAGGGTACTAACAGGTATGTGTAGGTACTATCATATATATAAATGGACACTTTGCGACCGTTACAATCCTCAAATGCCTGCGGTATAATGCAGCGCTTCTCAAAGCGATTAGCGCCAATTAACTTGTTAAATAATTCAATAAACTGTACCATTGTATTTCTTTATTGTGCAATGAAATTTGTATTTAATGAAAGTGATTTTTGAACTCGACAGGAATTAGCTCAAATTAGGTTACAATAGCTTCATGGAAAATCTCCACTTATCTTTCCACTTCTTGTAAGCATCTCCTTCGTACAAGTACAACCTTGACCTTTTTACACAGCTAGAAGAGATGGGTTTGATTTGTCTAATAACAGCTTGCAGAGATTGGTTGAGAAACGTAAAATTACGTAACAACTAATTTTTTAATTTGTCAGAAATAAATTTAAATACATGACTTTCTTTGATCTACATGTATTCGATCTAATTTATCAAAGTTACAGACAAAGTTACAGAAGTATGTACTTGGTACGTACTTCCTCAATATTTGACTCGAACTTTGATCCGACGAAGATATACATAAATTATGTAAATGAATAATTATTGGCTTTTTTTATTCTGATAAATTATTGCCGCGTTTTTCAAGTCGTCTAATATGTAAGGAAGGTAGGATGAGGTGGGAGTTCTTGCGCAAAGAATTAGCATTTGCTATGTCATGACAGAGCAGTAGAATCCTCGTGTACTTTGTCTTCCGATTAAACAAATGAACTTGGAAAAGTCTAGCAGTCGCAGATGATTCGGTTTATCATTCCAAACGAATAAAACTTTACAAATACGTTATTCGATTTGTTCACATTAAAATGCGTACTATATTAGAACAATTTTGCACATGGAAGAAAAAAATACGGTTAAACGGCATTTTCTCACGGTCGAATAGTAGTAAATGTTATTAATAATTGATAATCTTGATAGCGCGCAACATGTTAAATGATGCAATAGACTGCTTAAAGAAGTATCACATTACATACATGTATGCATATACCTAATATACATGCATACGTACTCGTAAAACAGAATTCTACACGACGAACCGATGCTTTCGATATTTTTCTAGCAGAGTTTAAGGTTGGACAAATGTAGAACCCACGAAACAAGCTTCTAATTGAGTTTTCATTAAAGAGAAACAAATTTCTTATGAAAAATCTCGAAACCGACAAGGTTAGTTTGTTGCGGCAAGCAGCAACATATAGATGTTAAGAAAAATTACTTACGACTCGTATGCTGTACACGTAGACACGAAAATGCGATACAATTTCGGGAGATATCTATCTCCGGTATACGTTCAACCAGGAAAGAAGCGGACTCTTAAAGCACAGACTCGGAAAAAAACTACTTTACATTCTTGTAGCTAGAAAAACGTTCACCGGAGTGAAGTGCGGCTTAAAGATTATCGATGTATTTTTAACTTACGTACCTGTTTGCTTATATGAATTATAACTTAAGTAAATACGTAAATACAAATTTCGATAGACGTTGCAATTACGAAGATTTAATGTAAAATGGTTATTGTTGTTTGTGAATTATGTTCAGGTACGTATTATCGGACCATCGTGATGTATTACAATGTGACGTAGCGACTACACGTCATATCGTATGATTCTTGTAACCCTTACTACCAGCTCGTAAATTTTCATTTCAATGTATGCATTTAGTAAATGCAATGTATGCATTTTAGTTTATATATATATCATTTTTATATGTATATAAAATATAATTTGGGATTCAGATACATGAACAAGTACAAAAAATTGTACATATTATTATATGTATTTACAGGTTTAAAGAAACTGGAAAATTGTTGTACATAACATGAAATTTCATAAATATTCATAAAAAACAGATGTAAAATGTTAAACTTATTAATAAAACATTTTAAACGATTCTTTTTTTATAGAGCTATAAACTAAAATGCTTTTTATACTATTTACAATTTTATCAACATCAATAAAAGAGTGTTATATATTTGAAATGAATCTTTGTTCTAAGAGTATCAAACATTCGTGGCAAATACATTCAAGAATTTATTATTGCAGAAATTTCGTCCTCATTTGTTTCAAGCAATACTTTGAAATAATTGAAATATTTCAAGTTGTTAGTAAAAAAGATCTATCAAGTGATAATAATATCATTGCAACAATGCAGTATAATATTTTGACTTGTGCTTCTACTGTGATGGTCATTTGAAAGTAGTATAAAAAGTTGTGTGAATATCTAATTGAAATAATATACAATTATATTATTGTTCCTTATATGGTTATACTCTGGTCTCCAATTTAGCGATAAGATCATGCACACTTTCTATAATGCTGTATATATAAGGACGTTCCATTGGATTTACCTTTAACATTGATAAAATTAGATTTTGCATGTCCTGGAAAATTTAAAATCCAAACATTAGATGGACAAATCATCTTAGATGAGTACAAAAGAATACATATTGCTTAACAACCTCGTTATAGGGAGCATCTTCTAGGAATGTAATATTTGCGCTCATAACTGCTAGAGCTACGCTATCTCCTCTTTCATAAACAGCATCAAAGGGTGATTTAAAGTAACAAAGTGCGTAAAGTATACAACCTAGAGACTGGAGAAGCAGTTGGTAAACGTTATCCAGAATAGAAACAGTAGGATACATATGAAAAATTCTGTTGATACAGTACCCAAATATCTGTTCGTTCATCTATCATACAATAACTTTCCACATTAAATAATTCTGGTGCTCTGTATGGCATTGAACACCTTTCAGCTGCTATATCTTGCAAGGTTTGTGCTGCTTGAGATCCGCATACTTTGACTCTGGCGGGTGCTACGGAACCTAAAACAAATAATATTAATGTAACAATTCTTAATGTATTAAAATGATTTACTACAATTATAATGTTTCACCTAAATCCATTATAATTGACGTGCTTCCATCGCCAAGGACTATATTAGCAGTTTTTAGATCTCTATGAGCAAGAGGATCCGGTTTAGCTTCATGGAATGCTTTCACACCTTCACATATTTGTAAAAATATATTTAAGATGTCGATCGAACTCATGTAATCTTTATTTTTAATTCGTCTTTCCAACTCATTTGCAAGTGTACCTCTCTGAATAAGAAATAAAAATAGAAATATGATCAAATAAACTAATGTTCTCCACTATTATTTATATCTTTTTCAATGGTATATAAAGCATGAAACATACATGATAATATGGTAAAACAATTAATACTTCACTGGTCGCATTAATAACTGGATCTGTGGCTCCTCTGTAGGTTGAATCTATGCATTCTATTACATTTGGGTGTTTCACAAGATTATGGTACTCTATTTCTTTTGCGGCTAGCCTCTGATCTTCCAATCCGTGGCAAATAATTTTTTTAATAGCATACTTTTTATGTGTTTCTGTATCTTCGACTAAAAGTACAGTACTAAATCCACTGCAAGTAGATTGAAATTTAATTAATTGCAGTAACTACTTTTATGTATAACTCGTCAACATTACCATAAAAAAGGGTTAGATTAGGTTAATTAAGATCGCATTAAAACTTATCTTGCTAATAACTATAAAAACATATTACAAAATATGTAATCAAATTGAAAAATAATTAGACAAATTAACTTGAATGGTACTATTATGGTAATCGACAAAAATGTACATTTCACGTCAAACTTGCCCTTCTCCAAGATGTTCACGAACTATATAATTTCTTGAATTTACCGTGATAGTTTCTTTAGAGCATAGACAGCCCATTTTTAAAATTAAACTTAATCCAAGACTATTCATTTTCAATCACGCATAATAAAAGAAATAAAAAAACAGTGACACCGACGCGTTTCTTTATCAGGGTGCAAACATTGCTGTATGTACACGTCACGGCATGAATATGCCACCAGTTACGAGTTACCAATTACATACGAGTTACCATGCCAATGCTACGTATGCATGTGTGTATGCATGTACGCAATCGGCTGTCAGCTGTTTATTTGCAAAACAATATGGTTTAAGATGTTACATAAATTAAATAATCTGAATTTTTCATAAAAAAATGTATAACGAAGAAACCAACATTTAGATTTACGATGAAAAATTATTTCAAATTATATAAGGTCCCGATAATATTTTTATTAAATTCAAGTTGACACGAGCAATCACTAACCGTAATCGTAATTATGGGTAAAGAAGATGTTTTCAAAGTAATACATCGATTTTATTGAAAAAAAAAACTTGTTTCCATGTTACGCCGAAAAAATATCGTATGTATTATATGTATATGTAACACATTATCTTCGTTACACTAGACACTGTACTTCTTTCTATGGATGTTTTTTGCAAGCTACTATTTTTGGGGATCAAAAGAGGAGACTGTAACACATCCTATCGATGAATCAGGTTGGGTACCCGATGGGGCATTCGCAAGTAGAACTGCTGATGCAACAGAAGATCAAGAAAGCTAGAAATTTTTTAATGTCATTTGATTCAATGAACCAACAAACGTCATAAACGATTTTTATGAAAGCTTCTTATAGAATTTTTTATTTGAAGCTAACGCTTAGGTGTAGACCATAGAAAAGTAAAGGTTTTGCAAATACTATGTGTACATTATGTTGTTTTTATTCCCAATTCTATCCCATAAAAAAGTGAAACTTCTATTATGAAATATTTCATTTATTCTTAAAAACATTAATGCAAGTTTCTAATTAGGACTGTAAGACTGATTATTATCACATTTTTATTTTTACACGTATACGTGAGAAAAATGTAGAATGAACGAAACGGTAATGCTATGCTTTAAAAATTCATAATTTGCTTTTCAATAAAATACTCGTCAAGATAACTAAGTCAACGAAGATAAATTCTTATTGTTTTCTAGAAAAACGTACACGCGCTTTCTCTTTCCAGGAAATGTAAGTAAAAGATTGACATTTTCGTTCTTTTTCTCTAAGATGTTGATGCGTCGGCCTCCGATTGAATATCGCTCGACAATTTAGCAGCATCTTGATCATTTTGTAGCTGCGCTTGCCACATGGAATAATACATTCCATTGTGAGAAATAAGCTCTTCGTGTTTCCCTCTTTCTACGATTTCTCCATCTTTCAAGACAAGGATTTCATCGACGTGTATTATCGTTGACAACCGGTGCGCTATGATAATAGTTGTTCGGTTCGAGCATACTTTACTCAACGCTGCTTGAATATTACGCTCTGTATGAGTGTCGAGTGCACTTGTTGCTTCATCTAGAAGTACAACTACTGGTTCTTTTAATATTGTTCGCGCGATAGCAATACGTTGTTTCTCTCCACCGCTCAAGCGAAGACCTCTTTCGCCAACCTAAGTATTTCGAGTGAAAATACAGAATTTAAACCATGATGAAAACGTGATAAAATCGAATGCGACTCGACAAGGACAAGCAACACGTACCTGTGTCTCGTAACCATTTGGAAACGAGAGAATCCGTTCATGAATATCTGCATTGTGAGCTGCCGCGATTACATCCCCGTCTACAGCCTCGATACGACCATATCGAATATTATATTTTATAGTGTTGTTAAATAACACTGTGTCCTGAGGTACAACACCTATCGCTCGTCGTAATGAATCCTGCTTAACTGTTTTTATATTCTGTCCATCGATCAATATCGCACCTTGTTCTATATCATAGAACCTGAACAACAATCGTACTATAGTCGATTTTCCAGCTCCAGATGGTCCAACCAAAGCAACGCTTTTCCCTGCCGGAACAATGAAGCTAACATTCTTCAAAATAATTTTCTCGGGACTGTAACCAAATGTCACATTCGAAAACTCCACTTGACCATTTTTCACTATCAATGGTCCTGCACCTGGCGCATCGATTATTTCTTGGTCTTCTCGGAGGAGGTCAAACATATTTTCCATGTCAATGAAATTCTTTTGTATTGCCCTGTATGGAATAAATGATTTTCAAGCAAATGGTATATTATAAATTTAACAAAAGTGACCGAATCATAGTTTACCGGTAGTATGTTCCAAACCAATTTAATGGCACGTAAAGTTGCATGATGTAAGTTGTAAACAAGACATAATCACCAAGTGTTAAACCTTGATCGGTCACAACCTAAAAACAATTTGTTACTCACATGTAATTGATTTTGTTAAAGTTTAAATGGCATGAAAAGTATTTTGCGCATTCTAACCATGTGTACACAAAGTAAAGACCCAGCCAGCAGGCCGGTACAAACGACTATATTTTGTAATGTATTTAATATATTTAACGTAACCATCGACTTCCATTCTTCTGCTTGGAACGTTATAATAGCTTTCCTAAAGCTATCTACTTCATACGTTTCTGCTCCATAATATTTGACTGTCTCGAAATTGAGTAAACTGTCAACGCTTTGTGCTCTCTGAGCATTGTCTGCCAGGTTCATGCGTCTTTGGAACTTTGTACGCCACTCGGTAACCAGGATTGTTGCGACTAATAAAAACGTAGTTCATAAAATATAGAATAAAATGTAAAATATATTTATATGATGACGTGCTCACCTATATAGAGACTCATAGTTATAAATACGATTAATCCGAACCACTTGTTAAATGCGCTTATGAAAAACACAACGGCTACAATAATGTCAACGATTGTTGGTAAAATGGAAAAGAGAACGTAATTGAGGAGATTGTTTATAGAATCCGTCCCACGATCCATAGCTTTTAGCACTTCTCCAGTTTTCCTCCCAAGATGCCAGCGTAAACTCAAACTATGTAAATGTCTAAAAAAATAATTATTGTAAAAATACAATATGAATGTTGCATCAACCGACTAGATTTGAAAATGAACATCTCGTGAATAATTACCTGAACAACTCCACTTCAATTTCTCTAGTAGTATACTGTTGTATTCGTATCCACAAGTACGATCTAGCATTATTAAGTGCTCCCATGGAACCTGTACCTCCTCCTTGCAAGAATTTGAATCCCACATATATTAATACAAAATCCCACCTATTAAACGGATTATAGATGAAATATATCATGAATACAACTCTGATGGACTTTTTAAGGATCTTTTGAAAAGTGTTATGTACCTGAATGATCTGGGATGACCAGTAATACTGTCCGCGATCTTTCCATTATAAATTGGAACATATAAATTTATTAAACGTCCAAGTATAAGTAGCACAAAACAAATAGCAACCCTCAGTTGAAGCATAAAGCTGTTTTTAGGCCATAGAAACGGCGCTAAAACTTTCACCTTATACCAAGCATTCTTCCATGCAGAAGACGTATCGTCGGGTCTCTAAAAATTGTCGTATTATGAAATATATTAGATTACATGAAATTATATTTAAACTAACTTAGGTAAATGAGGAACATTAGGGTTACAAGACTTTTGTTATTGAAACAAGATTATATTACTATGACTTACACCTTGATAATATCTTGGCCGTGTAGTTGGACCATCTGGTAAAGTATGATATTCTGAATCAAAGTTACCAGTTAGTCCCGGGGCTTTTAGTCCTAAGGCAAAGATAACCAAATTGCTGACATAACGCAGAACAAACAATGCCATCTCGATTTGGTCAGTCAATCTGAAAATAGCATGCACGTATACATAGAAAGTGTTCCACTACATGCGATACTCAAAACACTGAGTGCTGCTGTTTCAATGTCAGTCTGCAAAACTTACGTGTTAAGATGAAACCACCATTCCAGTTTCTCAATATTAACGAAAACAAGATTTTCAACAACAAATGCAAAGGTCCAGAAACCTAACAAAACAATACCATGACCACGTGGTGGCACGCTGGGTAGCAACTTGTGTCTTTCCATCTTTAATAGGTACACAGAGTATGGATACACAATTATAGTTAAACCTGTTGTAAGAATCTAAAAATATTAAAATAATAGAAAATTCAATGATTAAGTATGTCCATAATGTAGATAAATTAATGTATAGATTACCTACCATATAACCATAAACCCTTTTATCATCTAAAATTGTACCTTGGAAGATTATTCTCAGTACACTAAGTATTGGGACAAAATATAAGAGAACCTTTTGTAGAATGTAAAGCTTATTTTTGGGTAACAAAGATGCAGAATTTTCTGTTCCATATTTACGGTACATCCACAGTTGTATTGTACCAAAAATTAACAAATATAATGAAATTGCAACAGTACTAACAGTATCCATGAAACATTTTGACATTCCATGGTTTACCCAGATTTCGGTAAATGTTATATTTGGAGGACAGTAAGTCATTGTGGTATTCATTTTGAATTGTCTCCTTTTTGCTTTTTTTCCATTGAAAAGTAGAAATATCAATTCATTGTTTTCATTTCTATATTATGTTAAGCTTGAAGTCTGAAAAATGATATGAACTATATTATTCACTTATCCTAAAATCTTATGTATGTTATTATAGTCATAATTAATTGTTTGGGTCATATAGAAGCTTATCTTTACAAGAACATTGTATCTCATATCTTATCATGACACGATTATATAAGGTTCACAAAAGAAATTAATCAACAAATGAAAAAGAAAGTGGAATTTTATTGTATTTTCCTTCTTAAAGAGATAAAATAATTTTCTAATGCGTTCTATTACGTTGTCAAATGAATGTATTGATAAGATTTTATGTATATTTACAACACAAGTAGAATAGTTAAAAATTTTACCGAAAAGACCTTGATGCTATCGTCGCAATATTTTTTTAATAAAAAAAGATTCGAGTTTTTAATATCAGTTGAGAGTTTTGGTAAAAAATAGTTAGCATTGTCACGGTAAACGGTACATACGTATATAATTGAATTAATGATTTGCAATACAGGAACAACACAACACAAACATGTTTAAAATGTTAGTCTAACCTTTTGCTGTAGAATGATTAGACAAAAATGCTGAACACGGTACCTTTACTTTATTTGTATAAATAAGCATTTCACGACGCATTTATAAGCGTGTAGGTATGTATCCCTCTTTTCTTAAAGGTACGGAATTATATTACATATGTATCCATTATCAACTACGTTCAAATTTAGCAGACTTAGACTACACGTATCACTTATGACAGCTCATTACATATGCACATATTCTATTATAGAAACTTTCTGCACTTGCACACATGTGACATGACATCCGACATCTGACGATTTACGCCGCGTGGGTACATAACCTGATATTTTATAAGAGCTACCTTAGACCCTTAGACCGTTGTATGCAATACAATGTATATACATATGCATGTATACACATACGTACATATAGACTAAGTCTAGATTCACCTCATGTCACCTTACTGGAAAAGGCACTGTCCTTATTGGTTCTTATGTCCTTAGCGTGGTCTCTATGGTCCATGGGTTCGAGTTTCAAGTGTAACCAAAACACAAGGTACCGGTGGGTATTTTATAGTAAATTACATATTCGTACGTAGATTTTTTATAATACATTTTAATCATAAATTATAATATTCATAAATTGTATACGTAGTATGTATATATTGATTTAACCGCTAACCTAAAGAAAAATGTTTTCTAGGAAATTATATTGATATAAATCATGGGTAAGGGTCATAGGCATTTAAAACACTTAAAGTCTGAAAAGGCAAAAGTGAAATTGAAAGCGAAGAAAACAAAGCAATTACCGAAAGGACTGAACGTTACGGATGCAACGTTTAAGGTTAAGAAAATTATAATACGCGAACAGTTAAAACAACGCGATGACACAGAAATTCTTAGCAAAAGAAAGCTTAACGTTAAGGTAATATTACATTTAATATTATGTATTTTATGCAGATAGATCACATCATGAGAATATAATTGTAATTTTTAGGATTTGCTTTCACGTCTTCAACATCATAATTCAACAGTTAGACAGGAAGCCATAAGGGAACTGAAAGAAATTTTATCCAAACATTCTTTGGACTTGTTAAATTTACAATTTGGGTCTCTGTTGCAAGGCATTTGCGCATTGTCGCTTGACAAAGAAAGAAGCATAAGGCACAATTCCTTCAAAGTTTTAAGTTTAATTCTGTCTCCAATATCCAACGATCAACTGAGTCCGTATTCTGATGTCCTGATTTCGTATTTGAAGTGTGCCATGACGCATATAGATCCTCGTATTAAGGAAGATGCATTGGTTTTCCTAGACATACTTGTGCAAAACTGCAGCATCATTTTGGCAGAAAATAGTAAAAAAGTTCTGCCAAATTTTTTGGACATGATCTCTAGATTACATGGCGAAATGAAGCCTGGAAGGCAGTTGACAACAACATTAAACTCAAAAAATACTAATGTAAAGTGGAGGATAAAAGTGTTGGAAAGATTGGCTGCTATATTCAGTTCCATTGTAAATTTGTATAAAATGCAGCAGACTGTTAGCTCGAACGTGACTGCACGAATTGTGCATGTAAATACGAATACTAAGTATGTCCCTGTGTATGTGAATACATATTTAAAGGATTGTAAAATTGATTTTGAGCAACGGAACAATTTGAAAGAAAGCTCTGCTGAAAAAGCTTTAAGCGTAGAGGAGCTTGTGAAATATGTTGAAACGTTGATGCCGCTTATATTTGACAGCTGGATTGAGGTATGCCCAGATGAGAAAAACATGGACATTCCGTTGTATCTGATAACTGCAGAAGCACTTGAATTATTGAAAAGCGCTGTAGAAATTATGCAAATGATAATCGAGTGTGTAGACATATTAGATGCCGAATGCGACGTGAACATGAAATATTGGTTTAAAAATAACTTTGAAAACGTTTTTATAAAAAATTTTCTCTCAAAATTTCCTTACAACAAACTCGGAACATCTGACAGTTTTTTGACTTCCATAAGAAGCAGAAAACGCCAAGAAGATTTCATTGTCGACAAATCGTACGACGCATGTTTAGCACATAATTTAGGACTTTGTCAGATTTATGTGTGGTTTACAGCTGTGCACTGTGACGATAAGACTTTACCTAAATTAAGTAAAATTTATTCTACATCTGTACTTAAATACTTAAACGGCAAGTTCACAATCGTAAAAACAATTTATCCTTGTTGATCATTGTTTCTCATTTATATATACATAAACTCTATTTCTCTTCTGCTCTACAGAAAACCTCGAGAACTGGTCAAGCACGTGTAATATTGTTTTACCCCAGTTGATAAAGCTATTGAGAACACTATTTCTGAAAGCAAGTAAAATTTGGTACGAACATAATCTTGATCTTAGTGAAACTCTCCAAACGGTTGTGAATGCATGCTGTAATCGATCAAAACAAGAGTTGCAGTTACATCTGTCCTCTACCATTAGCGATATCATGTTAGATCATACTTTACATAAGCTACACAGGTACAACTATTTGTATTTATACTATTGAATTCTATATGTACTGTTTTAAATGATTCCTTGACAATTCTATTTTACTAATACATCTCAGGGAACGCGCATTCAAGGAATTCATTTCAACTTTACCTGGTCTTCTTTTAAAGCCCAAGATATACGAAAATACGATACAAACAATAAATAAAGTCGTACTTCGCTACAGAGATTGGATTGAAAAAGAACTCGTGGACAATCAAAATGACATTATAGGTGAATATAATACAGAAAATACGATTTCTGTAACTACTATTTACGCAGGTTTATATTATGATTTACATATGTTACAGAGAATGCTAAGAAAATTGAAATCATTGGCTCGGAAGATGAAAAACAATCTCGTCTTATGATCTGCAATTTGTTTTATTTTTTGGATGCTCAAATTTTCTATTAAATGGGAAACATAACGTTTCGGTAATAAATAGTGATTTTCTCTATGTATCGCTTTGTAGGTGAAATACCTCGAAGAAACGACATCTTGTCTTATCGATCAACTAACTTAACTAACACGTTCTTGCATTAGGAAAATTTCAAAGAACTTTCTAGTGGAATGCAATCGTCAAGATCATAAAATAACCGCGTTTCAACAACGAAAATGAAAAGGATATATTACGTTTGTTTATATTTAGGTAGAAGAATAATCAGGAAGTGACAAGGAATGTCGTTATTTCGTGTTTCACGTTCGTTTTGAACCATTATCTCGTAATAAAAATATTTGTTACTGTTTCAGGATTATCGCAATAATACTTGTGTACAAATACTGGATGTAATCATTCCGGTGCCAGATATCGATAGTTGAACAAGATTCTGACTCGGCATACCGTCTTAAAATCTAGTTATGTTTATGTTTCGCGATGATTCGTCGTTAATGAACGCGCAATTATCGAACCCGTACAAACTTTTGCCGTCCTTATTCGACTCTACGTCGTAATGAAGCGATCCCATGCCAGGTACATTCGAGGTCTTTTCGTTATCGTTGACGTTCGTCGTGTAACAATGTTCGTCTGTGTAGGACACGTTGATGATGTTTTCTACGCTCGGCGTTAACGGTAAAACGGGTAGATCCCTGTTAAGATTCGGCCAACTCGAGTCATGTCGTAATTCGTGATCCACCCTTAGGTACTCTTTCTTCGATTTCTCAGGTCTATAGAATTTTGACTTTAATTTCATCTCTATAACGTACTCTATCAGGAACATCTCGACGAAAGTGCAAACTACAAAATTTACTATAGCGAGAGCTAAAATTATAATTTTCCAGTCGTAAGCTGGAGGTACCTGTAGCACGAGCAAATTCACTATCCAGTTGGCAGGGTACACGGTAACGTACGTACAAATAGCAGTCAGTAGAATAAGAGAAATGATGAAGGTAATATTTGTGTAAATGGCTTTTCGATACGGCTTTCCGCGAGAGAATATCACTGCCATAGTTATGTATTGGAACATGGAGACGCAGAAGACCGAATAGTTTTCGTAGCACCCGTACGATTCGCCTGTGTAAACGAACGGAGTAAACCAAGAAAAAGTACGAACCATGTGATAAGCTGAAGCTTGAAAGATGGTCATAATTAACATATGTACAATCAGGGAAAAGATCGTCGTGAAACTTAAAAGGCTAGTCATCGGAGGTTTCTTCACCAGCTTGTCCTCGTACGCCCGCGTTTTACCGAAGAACGAAGCGAAGTTAACGATCAAGCAAATGTCGATGAACAAGAACTCTAGATCCGTTAAATTCGAGTCTATGGAATAAAGGATTATCACGGATAGAAACTCTGTCAAAGAATAGATCACCATGAATTTGAAGATTCCAAACGATGTCACCAAGGCGGCACGACCTTCCCTGATTACCTTTGGAACGCAAGTAATGTCAGGTACCTTCGACGTGAATGGACTAGCAACACTATACAACAAAGAAAACAAACAAAAGAAAAATAAGCGTTGGTGAAAGATAACATTGGTTTCGATACTATCCTTCTCTATGATCAGGGTCATTCAATAATTGGAACGAAATAGAAAGCGAGTAGATTCGCTAGCGATCTCACGATATATGCGAATCGATGGATTACGCGATTGGGAACGAAAACGACCTGTTAGCAATACGATTTAGTAATTTAGCGATAAACAAATTAGGCATTTCTATTCAATCGATTAGTATAGACGCTCGTACGCGTATGCGTATGCATATATGTAGACTTGTGTGTTGTGTGTGAATTTGTAAGGCATTAGAGTTACGCGCGGCAAGTAGCCGTAGCCTTGAATGATCAGTTGAACTTGATTCAACTAACGTCGCAACACAGGAGGGTGCAGCAAAACTCGATGCCTTTGTTTCTCTGCAGCTCTGTACCGACAATTAGTATTTCGGCACAATTTCAATACTTGCAATACGTGTGCTACGATAAGATTCAGGTTTAAAAGATTACCTGGATTCTGCTTCGGACAAGGATACACCGGCGTGCGCCGCTCGCAAAGCACCGCAGTCGTTTGCACCATCGCCGCACATAGCTGCAATATTTACAAAGCATTAATGTCGATTTCTACTTGAATAATCAAGAAGTTCGAGAGAATCGTGTACGAACGGTTCGACGCATACCAACGTAATAACCAAGTTGCATCAGCTCCAGCACTAATTGTTGCTTCTGATCGCTGCTCATCCTAGCGAATATTGCACCGCGTACACAAATTCTCGACACAATGTCCGGATAATGTTCGCGCAACAATTGCCACGATTGACCTGTTAACGCGAACCGATAATTACGACTGCCTAGACTTTGTTCTATGTTTCTCAGCTCGGTAATCCTCAGTTTCTTATTGTCGGGATTCTACGAATAAATGGAAAAGTGTTGAATCGGTAGATGCGTTTATTTCGCGCTTCTTCAACGCACACGTATTACTTATATACGTATGTATGTATATAAGATTGAGCAAAATTACCGGTTTAGGGGGAAAATCTTGAGCATTAAAATAAATCTCTGGCTGCATCTTGTTTTCTTTCGTAACTATAGTGACGTCTATCACAGTCTCTTGCGGTGACAAAATGCCGCATTCTTTTGCAACGCTTACAGCAGTTTGGATATTGTCCCCTGGAATAACTTGTTTCATTACGGCGCGTGCAACAGGCAACAGACATTTCAAATCAGTCATTTCACTTTCTACTACGATACACACACACACACACACACACACACATGTGCAGAGAAATAGTACTCTACAATAGTATAGGATAATAAACGATTGCTGCGGCCTCATTTACCAGTAATCATTAGAACGTGCATGTCGGCTGACTTCAGTTCCTGGATGACCGCTTTCGTTGGTGCTTTCAGTCTGTTTTCCATAATGACGAAACCCAGGAACTCAAGGTTTTGTTCAACTACGTCACGGGGTAGTTTTGTGATCTACAGGAAACGCTTTAATAATCGTTTTGTTTTCAATAAAACACAAAATAGATGGTAAATGGTAGGTGGTAGGTCCGAGGTCGTGTCGTTTACCTTGGCGCTATCCCCAGTGAATTCCGTGCGGCCCATGGCTATAACGCGGTATCCTTGTTCCGTGTACCGTCTCAAGCTGAGCAGAATGTCTTTCGGGACAGTTTCCGGTTTGCTCAAACTGAGGATCATTTCGGGCGATCCCTTCGTGTAAGCTCTATAAGTTGCCGAGCCTGATTTGCGCGCCATCACGGACATTCGTTGTAGAGAGCTCGAGAATTGATACTGTTGCACTATTCCAATTTCATTGTCGGACGAATCTTCCTTGTTCTTCTTCGACTTGACAACCTGTAACGCTGTAACGGGATCGTACTTGCTCGATCTGGTTCGATCGATGTGGTCGGGTTCTTCCAGTAACCATCCGGTGCTCTCGAACATCTGCGAGCATCGGGTAGAGTTACGCGCTAATCGCTAATCGCTAATCGAACGGATGAACACGAATAGGATCCTATCGGTATACGTATTCGTATTCGTTCTCTCGATTTGAGAGAAAATACCTTGACGTCCAGAGGATCTCCGCAGAGTTGCTCGTCTATTAGAGTCAAACTGTGACAAACCAGCATGCCCTCGAAAAGAGGATGGTTCTTCAAATTGGGAATACTCCTCTCCGGTTCGCCGAGAACACTGTTCGTGGAGGGCACGATTCCCCACATGTCCAAGCCGTCCTCTGTCAGGGTTCCTGTCTATTGCGGGCCGTGAGAAAGGAAAAATATTATTAAATTATAGCCATATCGTTTCAATTCCGATTCGGTGCAACAAGAGCATAAAAGAGCCTTACCTTGTCGAAACAAACGCAATTTATACTGCCGGACACGTTGATAACTCTGTTGTTTATGCAATAGATCTGTGCTCTTTTCAGCCGCGACTGAGCATATAGTTTTCCTACAGTCATCGCCGCGGGAAGCGCTGGAGGAACCACTATCGTTATTATGTCCAACGCCTTTATGGCGATGTCGCCAACCGTGATTCCCCTGGAAGCCTGAAAGCCAACGATCGAGAACGATTCTGTGTTCCTTGTATCTACCAAGGAATCGAAGGGGAGATGATTTTAAGAAAACCGCACCTTAGTCAAGATGGTGTAAATAAAACCGCAGCTGGCGATGAAGGCGAGGATGCCGATAAATTTGTAGGAGTCTTGATCGAACTTAAAGTCCGCCGGCGGTGGGTAGAGGATAGCGGCGACCAGACCACCCTTGTTCGTGTGGAACCCCGTTCGAATGACCCGCGCGAGGACTGGACCATTCCCGTGGCATCTGTTAGATTACGAGGTATACATAGATTGTATATTTATACATAGATTACAGATTCTATGTAGGTGCTGCACAGCTCGATGCTCTAGGAGTACCTGGTCTGAATGATGCTGGTGCCGTTGAATATCGTATGATGGTAACACTCTTTTGGCTCGTAAAGAACGTGTTGCGAGGGCAGCGGAGTTTTCGTGACTGGCACCGACTCTCCTGAAATTCGTATGGATCAGATTTGCTATCGGACGATAATCCGATCGTCGGTTGGACGCGACTCGATGGCTCACCGGTCAGCATGGATTCGTTTAATATACATTGTCCGGTTAAGAGAACCGCGTCGCATACCACGGTCGCCCGATGAGAAGGCAACTCTATGATATCACCGGGAACCAAGTCGCTGCACGGTATAGTTTCCAACAGCGAAGGACCTCTGCGTACGCGAATCGTCTCCGTTAACGCGACAGTGCTTCGCAGATTAATCTGATTCTAAAACAAAGAACCGATTTCAGCAAGGACGAACCGATGTCGTCGCGAACCGACAGTGTCGTCGGACCGAACCCGTCGCGCTAAACGCTAGACACCAAACGCAACTGTCTCTACCTTGCGGGTCTGTATTATGGAACTTATAATTCCAAACAATGACATGCATATGATCGCCGCGGTATAGTAGAGGTAGTCTTCCGCGAACCAAACGCACAGCGTGAACACTTGGAATATGTAGAACGGATTCAGAACCTCCAGTACCAGCAGCACGCCAATGCTTTGGACAGGCACACCGATCGCGTTGTTCCCGTAGACGATTCGCCTGAAACATCCAGTTTTCAATTTCGAATTTTCTATAGGTCCGCCTATCTCGGCAATTCGCAGTCGTTTGTCAAATACCTGAGGCACTGTTCCTCCTTCGAAAGGCCCTGACTGCTGCTCAAATGTAGATCCGAGCACAGCGTGTACCTGTCCAGACCGACTAATCTGGAGAACGTGTTTTGTTGCGGGTCCCAAACGTAACACTGCTTTTTGCACCAGAAAGCTCTATACTCGAACAGTTCGCGTTGCGTGCCATTCTCCAAACGAATCGGCAGCTTTTTAGACTTGACCTTTTCGACGAGATGCCCGTCGCTTTCGCCGAACACTCTCGACAATTCTTGCGAGCTGATCAACAGAAACGACAAATCTAACAGATCTGAAAGCGTTACCACCCGACTGTTCGAACGTCGCTGCTATTAGTAATTCAACTAATAATAGTAAAGAGTTGCTCGAACTAACCTCAGGTCCTTCGCGGAAACGGTTTTTACTTCCTTCACAAAGTAGGACGTGTACTTTCCTTGATAATTATCCTAGTGGGTAATCGTCGATCGACGATGATTATTAAACGTTTGCTTGTATCGGTAGTAAAAACAACGACAACAACAATCACTATCCCTATCGCTATCACGATAACAATAACAATAGATGAGAAAAACAACTGCGAGTCTAACTATAAATCTATGAGTTTGAATGTTATGTATCTCGAGGCAATGTGTAATTATACGTACAAGAGGGAACGTAATAATACGTACAAGCGAAACGGCGAGTTTTTGTCCTATCGTATACGTGTACGATGTATTTGATTCAGCGTATTTCAGAAGAAAATGAAGAGAAAGAGAAAGAGCAAACGTACGAACTTGTTTCTCTATCTATTGCATGTACATCGAGTAAACAATTAACGTATTATTCGAATCCTTACGGTTACGAGCAATTTGGTAGCACGATACAAGGGGCACTTCTTGTGAGTCGCATAGACATGCAGATGAGGATACCAGTGGAAGAACAGTCTGATCCAACCGACGGTCAACACGTAAGACACGTAAGTCAGAAAACGTTTCAGGTTGCTCCTCTCGAATCCATAAATGTGCTGAAACGATCGATTGGTAGGACGCGTACACACGTGTCTTTGGTAAAACGAGAGAAAATATTATAAGAAAAGAGCTTACCATATCCTCGTCTTGGCCCGTATGAATCTTTTGCCACTGAACTTTCGACGTTTGGTCGTCCTTTAGCCCTACATGATTAGAGAGCGCGTGTAAGAGAAGAGAGAGAGAGAGAGAGAGAGAGAGAGAGAGAGAGAGAGAGAGAAAACTGGAGGGAAGCTTTGATTCGTGGATTAGATATCGTTCACCGGTAAAAATACTTCCGGAAATACGAGTACGCTATCGGGTACGGTATACGGTGCGTTTTTTGAATTGTGCCACTCACAATCTGTCTTCTTATCGACCGTGATTGGTTCGAGTCACGAGACGGGAGACACTCGTGCGAACGGTATTTTTGAATCATTGAAACAAGTCTTGGAATTCACGTGAAAAACAGTCTTATCCGATTGTATGAAATCGACTCGACTCGTCTCGACTCGAATCGGATCAGATCGGATCGCGATAGCGTCGACGATTCGATATCGGGGTATCCGCAGACTCGAGCGCGTTTGTAGCTTGCGCGACAAAGTAGGATTTCGTGCGTGTTTGGCTGGAAGTTCACCGATAAACGATGAAACGATAACCGTGGAACGTGCAAAACTGATTTTTCTTATCTGCAGGCAAATAAACGTTGTTCCGTTCTTCGTCTACACGAGTTCGAGTTTCTCTCCGCATGCCCGACCGACCAAGTACATACACGAATGTATGTACTTGTTAATCGAGTACGGTACGACACTTTTCCCTCGACTTTAATTGCTACAAGTTTTAGCGTTTCCCATATGTGTACCTCGAGGCTCGAGCCCTTAGACTTGGGCAAACTTTCGACCAAAATGGGAAAACTTGGAGAAGTCGCGAGACGACTAACTCACCATCGGATGTTGTCATAACTTTTGATTCCCTCGATAACTCGGGCGAAGGTCGAACAAGAGTGTTTAGATCGTTGCGATCCGGCCACGACAGAAGACGTTTCCGCGATCCCGGTGGTCAACGGCTGTTGGTTCGGGTTAGATGAGCGATGGTTGCTGGTGGGTGATCGGTGGCTCGTGTCTCGTGTCTCTGGCTCGTGGCTCGTGGCTCGTGGCTCGTGGCTCGTTGCTCGTGGCTCGTTGCTCGTTCAACGAAACCGAATCCTTTTCTCACCTTCAAGGTAAAAACGCGAGCAACGTTCCCCTTGAAGCGGCTCTCTAGAACGCTAATCAAGGAAGAATGGCTGATTAGATTTCTCGAACGGAATTAAGCAACTCGAAGAAAAGAATACTAACGAGCCCATCCCGTGAAACAAGATACGAGCGGCTAGGCTAGACGCGGACGCGTTCAATAGCTATGTATAATAGTTGGACAATGAACGCGCGATCGCGATGACCGTGCTCTTGAATTAGACAGTGGGCACAGATACGAACACCGACGCGACGCGCGTAGAATAGATTGTGTTCACCGACTATGCCGGACTAGAAAATCGATTCGACGAAACCATCGACTATCGTTGCACCGTCCAACAACTATGAGCGCACTGTCTGCTCCATCGTCTAGAATTTGCGGGATCGCGTTCGAAATTTTCGAGCATAGACAGACAAAGGAAAAGCTCGGGATCGTCTTCTTGTCGGGGAAGTTTGACGTAACGTCTAACCGCATAGGTACGCGGCACATGCTTGTTGTTACTTGCCAGTTGCGTAAAGATATCTCGCGTAGCACACCCTACGCGCAACGGTCCAAGCAATTCGGCAAATTCCGATCGAAATTTTCTATCAAAGATTACGATTAGTTGCGGAAATCTATTCCCCTATGTTTTATGCCCCGGTCGACAGTTGTAACGCGCGCCGACTCAAAAATGAGATAAGCTGGAATCGTCGAGGAGTTCTCGTTGCATCGCCTATCGTCGTATACTATACTCATTTTTCGATAATTACACCGACCCATTGTTCAACGACAATTAGAACTGCCGAGGACGGAGACACGAAGCGTGACGCAAAACTTGTTATCTGTATGCGCTTCTCTCTAACGATTTCCATTCTAGAAAATTAAAAGTAAAAGAACATAACTATAATCGTAGACGTACACCATGGCCACAACTATAATCGTATCCGTGACTGTGACTGTGACTTTGACTGCAACTACAACTACAACTACAAGCACGATCGGAAATGTATTCTATATCTTGTTTAAAAAGATCCTGCGATGACGTCGACGGCGACGATGAAAGCAAAAGCGAGAAAACGCCTCTGCGCGGCGTGCAGCGAGCGGCGAGCGGCGAGCGGCGGCGTAGCACGGCACGGCAACGGTGCGGCTCGATCAGTATTTTCCACGCCGATCGGATCTCCATTAACGCAAACTATGGGAGAAAAACTAGTTCACCTTTTTCTAGATGGAATGCAACACCGGCAGCAATTCTTCGTTGCATAAGAAACGCCGCCGTTTAACTGACAAACGATTTCCACGACGAACGACGCGGCGAAGCGCGGCGCGGCGCGGCGCGACGCGAACATTCGAATTTTTCCTATGAAATCAAGGAAAACTTCCTTCCGATCGTGTGTCGCTGTTGTGTCGTCGCAATTTCTATTCCATTGTGAAATATGTGTCACGGAACCTCGGAGATCGCAGTCGTGCGTCTGGTTGCGACGGTAACGTTAGAAATGCGACTCGCGTTTCCACACTTTTAGGTAGAGGCTGTTGTTGCGTAACAAGGCACCCGGTGCAACATCGAATCGTTCGAAACTCGTTTGTTTCGTAAAAATCGCTGCTGATCCCTTTACGAAAGGGAAACAAGCCGACGTAGGAAATGCGATAGAATCGGGGTTGAACTAGAGAATGGTCGCGTCGCAACGCTGGAAAGCAGCCGATTTACACCTGCGCGTCCTTTACTAGATCGTGAAATATTCTATCGTGAATTATTCCTGCCCTGTTCAAGGTAAACGCCATAGGGCCGAACTTGAACATGACAATTCGAACCGAACAGCACAAGCCTCGTGACGAGAACAGCCGTAAATTGAAATCGAATTGAAATCGAATTGAAAAAATCGAACGACGACCGATTTCGCGGCGCTCGTTTCGATGCCTCCTCGCTTCGACTCGTCGTCTCGCTTTACATTTCTATTACTTTCTCCAAATCGACGATTTGTCGAGAGACAAGTGATCCCATGCGATCGCTTCGGTCGCAAGCTGTTAAGGCGCGCATTTTCTAACTTTCCGCTATTCCATGCAACGATGCGGTCAAACGTCAACTTTTATTTCTAGCACGTGCAACGTACCGAGAAACGCTTCTTCTCGAGATCTTCGACGTCTTGGACATCTTCGACGCAAGTACCATCGTCGAAACGCTTTCTTTAGAAACCCATAACTATCGAAAATTGAAATGTTGTCGCAACGTCGTTACGAACGCGCTCGCTGGACACCAATTGCGTAGTTATCGTTCTAATTACCACTTAAATACCGTACCTTCCGACGCGATACTTGTTCAACTATTTCCCGTTTACGTTCCTAGTTGAATTCCGATGAAGACTCGTGAAAATCATCGAAATTCCATGGAATTATAGAAACGCGTACGCGTACGCGTATGGTGCGCGCGTCATACGAAATTCCAGGCAGGGAACGATACGTCGGTGACATTTGGTAAGAAGAGACAGCAGTTTGTCGTGATTTCGCTTGGACTTACCCTCGGCTCCGATGCGACTACTCGTGATTCCTGTTTAGAGACTATGACGTCGAGTTTTCAGTAGGAATGCACACATTCGGCCGGCGAGTTTCTGGTGCCGTGAAATGTTCGAGGTATGCCGGATGTAAGACTCGGCAAAAGTCAGGAGACTCGGAGGACTCGGAGGATTCGAAAGCGAAGAACGATCTCGATGCGCCGTGGTACGTGTCTCGATTTTCTGTTCGGGATTATCGCGTATTGCGCGAGCTGTGCGAGTTGCGCGCGTTGCTGGGAGGGAACAGTCGAAAATTACCGACTCGAGGTAAAGAACGCGTTAAAAGAACTTGCGATCGCTTAATCGTGTACAAGCTGGCCTCGGAAAATAAACAAAATTGGACGAGAACGTCATAGCCGAACGCGAAGCGACCGAAAGTCAATTTCGATTTGGTCGCGTTCGCGAGACGAAGCGAGTCGAAGCGAGTCGAAACGATTCGCGCGAAACAAGGCCTCGGTAGGCGAATCGAAAGTTCGGATGCGAAAGGACGGTCGAGGAATATTAAATCGGCTGCGAAAACCTCGGCAGATGTGCCGAGGAGCGCTCGATTTTGATCACTGCGCGCGAACCGAACGAAAATTGGCCTACCCGATCTCTATCATTTCCCAATGCACCGCGCGACTACTACTATCACCTGTTTCGCGCCGCGCACCGGTCAGCACTGCACCATTCGGCTCCGGCTTCGGCTTCGGTATCGTTCCTGGACTCTGATGCACGAATGGCCCCTCCCTCCTCTACACCGCCAAGCAACCAGGTCCCCGCCACTCCGATACCCTAATCATCCATGTATCGAGAACTGCTCGCTTTTCCAGACTCTGTGCCACAGGTACCAGTCACTGATAGATCCTGCATCGATATTTGCTTGCCTTTTTCCGCAGCGAAACATTCCTGACCATTCGGCCAATTCGGTTCACCGATTCTTCCAATTCGAACAAGCGCAGTCGTCGTATTCCCTGTCCAATTCGAAATCGCTGTATAATCTACACTGTGCTGTTCGCCCCGCGTCACTGGCAAAAGTCGAGCATCTCTCTCCCCGGAGCCGGCGCATCGTACCGACGCGACTACGTTAGAATTTTCTTTACAGGTGTGAACATACAGCTGCGATGGTTCCTGCAAAATTTTCAAATATCCTGTTTCTTTTTTCTAGTTGCTAGTTGCTAGTTGCTAGTTGCTAGTTGCTAGTTGCTAGTTGCTAGTTGCTATTTGCTCGTTTCTTTACTCGTTCAAAGTCTTTTCTTGTTGGCTTTATCGTTTCGCAATGTTTCCTAGTAAAGGTCGAATTATGATAGTAACTGCAAATTACGCGACTTACATGCACTCATATTTTACACCGCCGAGCGCTACGACGCGAATTAACGCCCTACCGTTAATGAAAATTTCGCTGTATTCGTTCTTACGCGACGCAAACCGTTTCGTGTTTTCTCAAAATATCGATTGTGTTTGGCGAGCTAACATTATCGAACGGTCGCGCCATCGAAACGTTACGATTTCGAAAGGAAACGTCCTTTAGGAAATCATTGTTTCATAATCGATTGGTATCGATAACGTAAATCGGGCGCAAGACCGTTCTTTCGACAAAAATTATTTGCCCGAAATGCTGGATTAGTTCGACACGCGCAACGCGCTGGCGCATTCGCAATTTATTGCCTCGCGTCGACACGTGGATGTCGAACTTGATCGATTGGTATCCGTCTTTTGAGTTTCGATTATCATCGGGGCTTAAAAGTTACCAGTCGATTGACATATTTGCCACCGGTAACTCAGACGTTTCTTGGATAACGGTGACAGTCTTGGGAAGCCTAAAGTTATTAGGAGATTAGTTATTATCGATACTATACCGTGAAATTGTGCGAAACGGTTACGACATCGCGAAGGGTTGCAATTTCTTTTTTGCGCTCGCGAGTCGCGACGTGTGCGAACGATTTTACGGTGTCTCGTAGAACCCGGCGAACTCGCAGTTTTCCTCAAAAAATCGGAAGATCGATAAATCAGAAGTCTCTCTTCAAACTGTCCCAGCTGATTATCGATCCGCGAATTTGTTTCGGCGCGAATAAATTGTTCGAAGAACTTGAGCAAACGTAGTCTAGACAGAGAAAAGTAGTCCACCCGAAATCTTCTCTATTCGTTGGCAAACAAGCTGGAAGGTTGCGTCGTAATGTTAACCTGTCAACAGAAAAAAGTTAACTGGTTACAATCGATTAACCTATGCATCAATCGCGAACTTGGCGCGTTCGCCTCTCTTTTCGAAACGAGATACATCGACTCGTGTCCGAGAGAACGATACAAATCAAACTACTATTATCGGTTCGAATAGTAGATAAATAGTAGATTGTTCAAGTAAACAGTTCAGTCGCGAGCGTATGTCCATTTCTTTGACAAAGTTGTCGACCAAAATGTATTCGAGTTCCGACCAAATGACTGGCTTGTTTATCATGTTTTTGCTAATCGAGTAGAGGAAATGTGAAATCTTGGGTATTAATTGAGAACAGCGATGTGTCTGCGATTAAAAGATGTGCGAAAAGATCATGGAAATGCCCGATAACATTGTTACGTGTTTTGCTCGTGAATATTCGACTAAAAATTCTCATGTTTTCCCTTATCTCGAGACGCACGGTCTACGTGGCACTATTGTTGTCCCGTAGTAGCTACCAACAGAATTTCAAATCCATTACTCTTTGTCAGATGTCGAGAGATGGTTTTATAAATTACGGTGAGTCGTGTCAACACGTCGACTCGTGTACGTTCCAAATGTTAAACATACACGCAGTTATAACTTGTAAGTGGATCGAGAGATTTGTTGCTTGTTCGCGTTCGCGTTCGCGTTCGCGTTCACGTCGCGTTCTCATTCACCGATGCTGCTTATCAGTTCGTATTTTCAGAGAAAGTGAACAAACAGCCGACGTAACGCACTTATTGTACAATTGTATGTATTATATGTACAAAATATGTACTAGTGACGAGAGCGCAGGGATCGAGCATTGAGCAGCTTAACAAGGACAAGAATTAACATTGAAATGATTATACGTACGAGTGTTGTAATCAAACTGATAATAAAATGAATAACTGCGAATAATTTTCCTCCGATTAGACTCCCTCGATACACCTCGTTCAGAAATCTCAAATGGTATAGAATTGAACAATGGACGTGTCTTTCGCGATAGACTTTTGCTATTGCATCTATCGATTCGCTAAAGGTCTGTTTATGTGTACGACTGAATGTAAAAAGAATAGAGATGCCAAGATATCTATACTCTGCTGTTCCTTCATCGGTTATCGTTTATCGGTGATCTTAGCCGGAGACTTAGAAATCTTTCGAATCACGATCAGTGAGTCAAATATCAATTTACCTGTTTTCACGCGCATTCCCACATATCGTACAATTTAATCGTAATGCAGACGTCTCTGTCTCACGTAACTAATGTGAGTAAATTGCACTTCATAATCGCACGATCATGCGCCTAGATGTATCATCGCATATCAGGGTACATCAAGGTTGATCTAATAGATTCGCATTGGCGTATACGCAGCCTACTCGGTAACGACTTCACCGACGAATTCGGGATGATTAATTTTGTGTTCGTGATCGACGGGGGTTGATATTCAGGCTAATGTTAGCGAAATTGAGATCGTTGCTGATACAAGTCCGTACCTTTCAGTGTCCCCGAAATATTTTATTCGAATTAAATGTTCTCCGTCCTTCGATCCGACTAATCCTTCTGTTTCACCCGTCTTTCCTTTTGTGCCAAGCGTTCCGTCAAAAGGTGCGCGATTCGATTGCGACACTACCAGTTTGTATCACGCGCGACGCGCGGTGATCGGCCTTTTTTCTTTATTTCACTTGTTCGAGAATAAGAAATACGTTATAGTTACGATTAAGAAGCGATACGATAACGTTACGAGTATTATTCTATCATTATTTCTATCAAATACATCATTGGTTCCGTCTTATTTCTCAGTAATTCATTTAATAATGGTATACGAATACTAGAGGCCTTATACACACCGGTTTCCCCTTCCAAGCTCCCGTTTCTCCAATCGGGAAAATATACGACAGCGAGTAGAAGTCCTCCGTAACCGTGAAAGTAGTAGAGGAATTTGTCGGAAAAAAGAGAATTGTGTTAATCAAAAATACCATGATTACGTTGGAATTGCTGCGGTAGCTATAAATCATGAGACACAGTGGTAGTGAAACCGGTTGCCCCAGGTTGTCCATTGTCTCGTCTCCCGTTTGCCTCCTGTGGACATTGCTGAATTATGGCAAAAATAGGGTCATTCAGAAATAAACTAAGGATACCAGATCGTTTACGAGTGTCGATATACGGTATACAAAAAACAAATAACAATATTGCGAGACATAATTACAATTGCACCTTAAAGTCCTTGACTGTCTGCTATGTTAATTAATTACATTTTCCATTGTTGTCGTCTGGTTTTCTTACACGATATCGTTGCGGCAGATACTTCTGAACAGTTTTACGCCCTTGTTCTAGTTTCTTATGGCTTAATTTTGACAAAATTAATGTTTTTTAGACGGCAGATTTGGACGACGGTGATGTCTCTTATGGAGAAAAACTAAAGCTTCTTTCGAGGTCCGTACAGCGCCAATCGGTGCAGTAGCTAAACGCTCAAACTGGTAGCCAAAATCTACTGTCGGTAATTTGACTAGCAGTTTGAGCGTTTTGCCACTGCACCAATTGGCGCTGTACGGACTCCGAGCACAGCTTCAATATTCCTCCACGAGAGGCGCCACATAAGTAGAATACGTAGTCGCCCAAAAACGTTAATTATCGCAAAATTAGGGCATAAGAGACTATATCAAGAGCACAGAACTATTCAGGAGGATCTGCTACACTGATAACGTGTAAGAAACTCAAACAATGTAAAATATATTTAGTCTACGCAATAGCTAACTAGGCTTCGAAGAGCAATTGTAACTACGTTTCTCAATGTTGGTTAGTTTTGTATACGATATCAACACGATTTCGATCCCTTGTTTTAGTTTTCTATGCTCTAATTTTGCCAAAATTAATGTTTCTAGGTCATGAACGAGTTCAGATAATTTTCCTAAAACAATGATGACATTTTTTATCTACGTTACGTCAAGACACAGTGCAGTTAGAGTGAACAAGATGTGTATGCTATGCTAGCATGATATATGTATACGCATTGTTTTCATTTTGACGACGTGTAGATGATTTTATCTTTGCCAAAAGATAGTTATCTATAAGTGTACATACATACGTACATACATACATACATACATTATATACATATCTGGTTTAAAGTGCGTCCTGTTTTGCGTGTGGGACACGGCGGTGGGGACAGGTAGTGGGGAAACCGATTGCCTTTTTGTTGTTTAGTCCGTACTCTTAGTCCTACTCTTACACTCTTACTCTTACTCTGACTCTTACTCTTACTCTTACTCTTACTCTTACTCTTACTCTTACTCTTACTCTTACACTCTTACTCTTACACTCTTACTCTTACACTCTTATTCTTACACTCTTATTCTTACACTCTTACTCTTCTCTGATACTTCTGTCCCGTTTGTCCTTCGTGAACCCGTCGACCCATGGACCCGTGGCATACACGAATGTATTTGTCAGAGTCCTCAATCGAGTATATATGCATGTACATACATACATATGTACAGTGCACATTTTTGCAAGACACCTGTTCTGTTCACTTTATCAAGATGGCAGTGCGCACGCTATCGATCTAAGCAGTCGTACGTAAATAGTCGTACGCACGAGCGTAAGGTATCTAAACGCGTAGATCAGCAAAACACAATTTCACGAAAATTTCTGATGCGAGTCGTAGAAAGATCGTAAGATTTACCGACAAATGATTGTTCCACGCCCGTGTTAAGTTATGCATACGTAATTGAATTTCAATAAATCTATCACCGTAAAGGTGGTACATACATACGTAATTCTTGAAAACGCATGCGCACTGAAATTTGGTTTCGGAAAAAATGCGGGTTTCGTCTCTGTGAAAATCCTGTGCGCTTGTCACGTATATTTGTACATATGTACATACGTATGTACATGTACGAGCGAGTCACAGCCACAGCAGGGTGTGGTTTGAGATTTGACTCACTCTCCTCTCTAATGGAATCGGAATCGGTAGTTCAGCGCTGTTACCGTTGACTGTTGATTGTTGAGCACCATGCTGAGCTGTGTTACATCGTGGTGAATCGTACAAATCGTAGTGAATCGTGCGCGGAGTATAGCAAAGCACGTAAACTTCTGAGTAAGGCGTGCATTTCAGTGAATACGTGTAGAACATACATGTATGTGCCACAGCAAATACATATAGTTGTAAATGATATATTTCGTTTCTGGTTTTGTTAGTGAATTGTGATTTGCTATTTTCGAATTCTTACACGCATATGTAATATCGCAGGCGTGTAAGACGGCTACAACAAGGCCCAAAAGTCAATATAAAGGAATTTGAAAATAGCCGAGATAAGGGACTTATCAGCCAGCCATTCGGCCTCGACACGGTCGTTTAACAAAGCATATTTTATACCAACTTTTACAAATATTTCATATTCAGAAGACGTCTTGGGAGACATTTTTTCAAGGACATTAGGTACTATCTATTTACCAGGTGAGCCTAAACAATTGTTCAACGATATCAGTTCCATTCTAACATTTGACTACTTCTCGCCGAGATTTAGTGTTTATCATGGAATGTTATATGTTATTATATAACAAACAATTTGAATTTTATGTTTCAGAACAATGTCGAATAATGATAGCAATTTGGAGCAACAAATCGCAAACTTGCAAATTAATCATGGAGATGGCATTAAAATTGTAAAACCTGGCAAAAAGATTGGGCCAGCTGTGCCACCAAAACCAAAAAAGGCACAGTGTCAGGTCAGTATAGAACGAAAAGTATTACAAGGTTGATTAATCGTGTTGTTACTTATGACATTTTATGCTGGTTTTTCATGTTTGCTCCATTCTCACGGGGATGTGTTTATGGTAAAAATTTACTAAATTTTGTACTATATCTTGGAGACCATCTTTGGCAACAACCTTGACATATGTTTGAATTTTAGGTAATGCAAAGTTACGTCGTAAAGGGAGGATCTGTGCAGTCGTACAGTACGGTACTCAATAATTCTACAACAAACGAAAAACCGTCGAACTTTTATGCAAATTCTTCTACTCCGTACGTGCCTATAAACATAGAGAAGAACGATTTTTCATTGTCGTCGACCACAAACGGAAAAGATATATCTAAACTTTATCAGAACAACGACAACTTTTACCCTCGTCAAGCCAATGAGAAATTTGAGACAAAATATGGATACGATGAGAAAAACTTCTACTCGAACGTCGGAAATCTGCCGGCTCCTCAAGTTCCGGCCGAGGACCATTCGAGATCATCGGCGAGAAATGTTGTGTACAGCAACATAGATCCTCCAAGGAGCATGCAGAGTAAAACAGGAAACAAGACTGAGAATGATATCATTTATAGTAATATTCAGTGGAATTCGAAACCAGAAAACACGTATTGCAATATTGCCCCAGCTCACGGTAATCGGATTCAAAATTAGAACGCATCTTCGTTTATCTGACCAATACATTAGAAGAAGATGGGTAAACTTGTTTATTTGATTGCATTCACAGATGATTTACCACCGCCACCGGAATTATCAGAGTACGTCCCTTGCGTTCCAAGTAGTTCTTTTCCACCGCCACCGGATGAACTGCCACCTCCGCCGAGTCCTGTTTCGTCTAGTTACAGCGAATTGAGACGCGCCACTTATCAAACCGATTTCCCTTCGGATAATTATCCAAACGATATTTATGGAACAAGCTCGCAATCCAGCTCGACATACGAGTCTATATACGAACCGATCAATCCAAGACCACCGTCTCAGTTGTCTTGCAATTACTCCATGTATTCTGGCTACGGATCCGCTACGTCGACTCAGCAGCAAGGGAAAGTATCACCGGTCAAGGAAGTATGTTCGCATCCGACATCACTTCGTACAATTCCCCTCGATTATGACGCTTATTCGCATCTTACAGTGTTATTCTATTTCAGGTGGATGATTTGATGGACTTGCTGGTGCACGGAGTGGAGGATAACGATGAAGACGATGACATATATGGAATATGCGCGCAATGCGGTCACAAAGTCGAAGGCAAAGGTTGTTCCGCGATGCATAAAGTTTTCCACATTGATTGTTTCTGTTGTTTCGTTTGTAAAGTGAATTTACGGGACAAACCGTTCTTCTCGTTGGAGAGCAAGCCCTACTGCGAGAAGGACTATCTGAACACGTTGGAAAAATGCTGCGTTTGCGCCAGCCCGATATTCGACAGAATATTGAGAGCCACGGGAAAACCTTATCATCCGTCTTGTTTCACGTGTGTGGTTTGCGGTCAGAGTTTGGACAGTATACCATTCACGGTGGATGCCACCAATCAGATACACTGCATAGAATGTTTTCATAAGTAAACAATATTTCTCATTGCATAGCACAGAAAAATAATCATATTATTAGCGATAGTTAATAGATAGTTATGGTTTTATACTTATCGTTTATGTTTCAGGAAATTCGCGCCTCGTTGTTGCGTATGCAAGTTACCAATAATGCCAGAACCAGGCCAGGATGAAACTGTAAGAGTCGTGGCTCTCGATCGTAGCTTTCATATTCAGTGTTACAAATGCGAAGACTGCGGTTTGGTTTTATCTTCAGACTCCGAAGGACGCGGCTGTTACCCTTTGGATGATCACGTATTATGTAAAAGTTGCAACGCGACACGCGTCCAAGCACTAACGTCACATATGACGACAGAATTGTGAATTGCAAGTTGTAAATCGTGAGTCGTGGATCTTGCAAACGTGCGACCATACCCAAGATTACATGAATCATGTATTGCGATCAGTTTGTTAAGCTGCAGTGTCAACAATTTTTCATTCTTAGGAATAAATATTATACAATACTATTCAATATATCGAGAACAACTAAAGACTCGACAACTTTTTTATCGTTTATTATGATATGTTACGGAAAAATGTGTACTTCTTGTCGGAGTTATTTTTTCGAGACGAATGTGATGATTAGTAGTTATGATAATCCATAATGTGATCTTAGGGAACGCAGTATACGCGATTAGAGCACAGTATTCGACATTTAGTACGAAAGAGAGAGAGAGAGAGAGAGAGAGAGAGAAAGAACAAGAGCGCAAAACGCTCAATTTTATGTGATATTCTATTCACGAACATGGCACGCGAACAGGACAAGAGAGGTAGAGATTGTGCCATTTATACATCGGTTTTGTTTATCTATACTCTAGTACATCGAACCAGTTAGGTAATTAAATTTCCGCATTTACGGTAAATCGCGCAAGAATACTATGTATTCATGCAAATACTTTAAGCAGTATGGTTCGTTTTACGACAAATGAAGAGACTAAGCGATTATACGATAATAGAGCGTAATTGTTAACATGCATTGCTGAAGCGATATCAGCAAATCAATAAAGTATTTAATCTGTTTGAGAGAGAAATGTTCTGATTTTAATTTCACGGTCATCTCCTTTCATTGGTTCTACTTTTTTTTCCAATTTATTTATTTAAAGTCGCATCCACTTTTGTGGGTTGTGAAAATGCATCAACATTGGGAAACGGATAAAAATGAGAGAGGTAAATTCAAAAATACAGTAAATATGTATTGGAGCATAATATATTTTATGTCTTTATGAGATTTTATTATTATAGTATCGTTATTACAACACACACATACATATATGTGTGTGTGTGCGTGTGTGTGGTGTACGTGTGTGTATTATATGTGTTTGCAGGAGAGATTCACACTCGATTTTACTTTATATGCCTTTTCTTTGCTATATCATTTTTCCATCTATATAATGTTCATGCACAGATGATTTTATTTATTCTTTTTAAATATATGCATTCTTTTATACGTAATATATTTGTTTTTATTATCGTTGAGTACTTGGATAGTTTCTTGCCGTACAACCTACATGTTATTTTCTGTATAAGTTATGTTTTTTTTTCTTTTCAATACATCGATTTCAGTGTTCTAGATGGTGAGCCTTTTCAGATTGTCGAGCATCGTTCGTACTTCTCGTTCGAAAAGAAACGAAAAGAATAACATAAATTCTGTTATCCGATTGCTGCTACTGTTTTCTCCTCTGGATTAGGCCATTATTATCACGTCTTACTCGGCAGACTATCGCGATGGATTTTTTTGGTTTCAAAGAGATATGAACGAATCAATGAGGAACGAGAATTCGAACGAAAGTTCCCACCAGTTTTGTATAACGCGAACGATCTACAATCGTAAAAAAGCAGACCTTCCACACCGTATACAATATACATCAATTATATTTCTATTTCAACTACTCTTACCCGCTAGTATCTATCTTAAACTCCTCTTCTTCTTCTTCTTTTATATTATAATATACTTTGTGAAGTATATATATATATATATAATATATATTATTTTATATTATACTATGTTATATTATACTATATTATATTATTTTATATTATACTATATTATATTTTATTTTATATTTCATATGTTATATTTTATTTTTTATATTTCATACTTTATATTTTATAGTTTATGGATTAGAGTTTATAATTTATAGTTTAGAGTTTATATTTGTATTTTATATCGCATTCAAACCATTCTACGTTGAATTTAGTACATGCATGATAAACGTAATCGAGATCTTGAGACCGTTTTTACGCGCTTGTCTAGAATTCGTTCGAACCAGTACCAAATTGAACATAGAATCGCGCAACTTCTTTTCGTATAGATGTATATATTATACACACACACACATGTATGCATATATATATATATATATATATATATATATATATATATA
>JAQQRN010000028.1:229508-281675 GCA_028455555.1 Augochlorella aurata | reverse complement strand
TATATACATATATACATACATACATACATACATACATACATACATACGCATACATGTGGGTGTGTATACGTACACAGCATTACATTATATCTAATATACGTAAGCATGTGTGTCTTCATACGGTGTACGTGTTTAAAAGATGCGTGTGCGCGAGTGTAAAACAATCGAGAATCAATACACCGAAGCGACACACGCATTATTCACTCACGTCACCCATGCCATCTTTTCGTGGTTTTTGTTGTTGTTGTTTCCCGAACAACTTGCACGCAATAATCACAGCCACCTATCCAAATTCGCACTCGCACACACGCACATCGGAATACGCGTTTTTTGTCCAAGATTCACTTTTCTGACGCTATCGCATTCGACATTCGCATATTTGCATTCACATTTGCAATCGCATTCACGTTCCATACACATGTATACCTATACTCAGTATACTTTGCGCTTGTCTCTCAAACATTTTCCCGTCAGTTTATAATATGTATTTATGTATGTGTATACGTAAGTATGCATGTATGTATATTGCTGAGATATATATCTTTCGTGTATCATACATAGAAATAGGTGCCGAAACGAGCTGCTCTTTCTTTCTACCATTCCGTTCAACTGTTTCGTCGATGAACGCGCACTGCGTCCAGTAATACATAATATATAATAATCGTGTTGAAAAACGATCACAATGAGAAAAAGAGGGTCACGCAGTCTAATTATTGCCGTACAAAGTACAGCCGATACCTTTACCTCTACTACCGATTTTTCCGCTCAACTTTTCGGCTGCTCCGAATCACTTTTCTATCCCATTGTTCCCAACCGGAACGGAAGTGACGGTTTTTGGTTTCCCGTTTTCCATTCTCCCCTTAGACCAGGTTACTAAAATTCCTTCGTCTCTTGAATTCGGAATTCTATTCTCGTCGAAAAACTGCTTTCTTACTTTCACACGCTTTGTAATCCGCTGGGTGCTGGTGGGCCGTGGAGCCCGTAAATCAATAAATAAATAGAGGAACAACATTCTTCAAACATTTTTTTCTTATAACAACATTAGAGGCTCTTGGAACGTAACGCAACAAATGTTCAACAGTACAATCACGAAAACAAATAGAAGGCACTCTTGCTCTTTTTTCCTTATCTCGATAAAATCAATTTGTATGTTTTTTGTTTTGTCTCGACGACTCACTAAGTTAATCTACCCGTTCTAGGCCTTTGTTCGTGGTGGTCTACGTATTATCAACCCTCATTAATATATTCTCTCGTGCTATAATCTTTTTCTGTTCGTCGTCATCGTCGTCGTCGTCGTCGTCGTCGTCATCGTCATCGTCATTCGTCGTCATCGTCGTCGTCGCTAGATACCTTTCGTTCTGTCTCGTTCAGTTTCTCGCTCGAATATATTTCTCGATTTTCCCGGGTTCGGCGGATATGTCGTCAGCTTTCGAGAACAATAGAACAGCTATTCAGCGACGCCGCGCGAACCTTCGTTACCATTTTTCATCGCTATACGCATGTCTGTCTTTTCATTTTGTCTTTACGTCTTTTCTCCTCTTCGTTTAAATAGACAATAATAGCTACAATATGCGAGATATGAGATAACAAATTTCTCGTTATAGATAAAAGAAATTCACCATCGTAACAATTAGGTAGAATATTATTTAACTTCTTTTATATTATAATAATTTAATTATTGTTATTTGCTTGGAAGCTCACAGCCGACACATTTTTTTTGTTTAATTCATTATTACATATACTTCTTCTTCGTCGTCTTCTTTTTTTATCGTATTTGTTAGGTATGGGGCATCCGTTTTTTTCGTGTTTCCTCCCTACCGTGTTTTTATTTTTTTTTCTTTCAATGTTCAACGTTACGTTTAACAGCTATTTTTACGATCATCTCAAATCTTTTGCGCGGAAAATTTCTCGTGAGAGAAGAACAAAGAAAGTGTGTGAGAGAGTATGGGGCGGGGAGTGGAACGATAACTTAATGACCGCTACCATTATGAGAAATGCGTGAGAATACATCATCATAGTTCACGGTTACTCTAATTTCAAAAGGAAAATAAAAATAGGAAAAAAAATAGAAAAAGAAAAAATAACGAAAAAACTATAAGTACTCCGACGTGCAACCATGTTTCAGGTAGAAAATAAAAAATGAGAGACGTGGCAGTGCCTTGAGCAACCGTTTTACGAAACTCAACTACATTCTGCCTCCCTATTTCCCTTCCGCGTATTTTTTCTTGCATTTACTTGTATTTTTCTTTTACGTTTTTTTTTTTGTTTATCTTTGAACACATAACAAATCGCTCGCGTTTGTACGATAACAACGTTATTTGTTTTGGTTTTCTCTATTCTTCCTTTGTTCTATTATTTGTATGAATCTTTTTTTCATCATCTTAATCGTCTCGTATTCTCCTTCGTCTGTATATCCACATCTATCCTACTCTAGCCTTGCTCGTGAGATTCATGGTTTGCCGAGCCTATCGCGCTTAAACGTCAAATACTGCATATGACATAGATTTAAGTAACGTAGCGTATCTATAGTATCTACCAAGGATACATAAACAATCACACTCACCCACACATGCACACATAAACACACACGCAAAATATATCTATCTCTGCAACCTCCACCCCCTCTCTCTCTCTCTCTCTCTCTCTCTCTCTGTGCTAAGCGCGCGCGCACACACACATACGCGTGTATATATGTACATGCATACATACATACATATGTATGTATGTGCGTATGTATGTGTGTGTGTGTGTTTATGTATGCATGTACATACGTATGTACATACGTGTACATATATGTATGTATATCGTAAACATTCAATTATTGCAAGTGTTAACGTATTTGACTTTGAATTTCCTATGCTTCTTATTCGTTCATTTACCGAATCATGTCTTTCCTATATATCATTTTTAATATTCGATATAATAATCTATAAATTTCATGTGTATGTGCACAATATACATACATAAATAGTGTGTATGTTCGCGCGGGTGTTTATATATATCTTTAATTTTATCATTTATAAATGCTTAACAATTTAGTATGCTTGATAATTTACCGAAGAATTAATAATTTACAAGTTCGATCGTTTGTAGTTCACTTGCCATTTTCCTCTTTTTCTTGAATTGGGGGATTGAGATCACAAGAGAAAATTTCAATTTCTCTCTTCTTTACACGGGGGCTAATGCAGTGTTAACGTTCGTCCACCTCCGAACAAGTGACGATTTGAAATCGAAGATCCGAAATCACGTGTGGTCCGTGTATTCGAGAACCGTGAGAAAAGATGACTTCGACGAAAACGGGATTGATGAAAAACAGAAATGTGGTAAAATAGAAGAAAAGAGAAGAGAGAAGAGAAGAGAAAGAAATGAGAAACAAAGTATTCGAAGGACATAGGTGAGAGCGCAATGCAAAACTAGGCCCGGAGGCTCGGAGGCTCGGAGGCTCGGAGGCTCGGAGGCTCGGAGGCTCAGAGGCTCAGAGCCTGCATCTGATGGCACGTGTCGCTCAGCTGATTCTGATCGGTGACGGTGGAATGGGCCGGAAGAGTCCTCGGAGTGCCCGGCGGGGTGATGGGCATTCTACCGACACCAAGAGGAGCGTCCCCAGCACCGCCTAGGCTGTCCTCGGATACTTTGTTGCCCGTCTGCATGATCCCGTTCACCTTGTACTTGCTCTGCCTCAGAACCGCGCTGTTTTGAGTCGAGCCGGGGCTCGAGTATTTCTCGGCGGACTTTCGACCGGCTGTGGATAGAGCAGTAGGAGCGATGGTGTACCGACGCTGTTGTTGACTCGACTGTTGTTGTTGCTGCTGTTGCTGTTGTTGTTGTTGTTGTTGTTGCTGCTGCTGCGGCTGCTGTTGCTGATGGTGATGCTGGGACGGGACTAGGGATGGCTGATAACGGTTTTGCGTCGGAGGATACAACGGAACCTGGGAGGTGGGTGGTGATAAAGTTGGGAGCGGTCGTGTCATGGGCGAATAGGGTGCTGGCGGTGGACTGTCAGGCTTCTCCGAATTGCTATTATTTTCCACGTTACTTTGTACACTTTGCACATTCTGCACACTCTGCATAGTTTGAGTAGCCTGCGAACCGTTGCTACCCCCCGTTTCAACCTCGAGGCTTGTGTTATAATTTTCAATGGACGACCGATTGTTCGAGCCACCAACGACCCCCTCCGACGTTTGCCCGCTGTTGCGATATGCGTTAACCGCGTTCTTGCGGCTCGAGTAGCTGTTCAATTTAATCGCGTTGTCCGCGTACTGGTCGTTCAAATGATTCCTGCGACCGATGCCGTACTCGTTCGTATAACCTTGACCGGACGCGACAAACATCTTCGACTGCGAGGAACTCGTGTAACCGGTGTTGTAGGATTGAGGAGGTGGCGGGTTCGACACGAAACCACCGACGTTCCCGGACCTCTGGGGACTGTAGGTGTCGGATCGCGATGCTGCGAAGCAACCCGGAGAAGTCTGAACCGTTGAAGAACCACCACCAACAACCGTCGTTGCTGCCGGAGCTACCGTCCTTCGATGATTATATTGCATGGAGAACCGCGAACCCATCGCGGACGACGGGTACTTGTTGTAACCACCGTCCACGTTCACGTGCTTGTACAACTGCGAGTTCGTCAGATGCGACTTATTCGCGAACGACGGTTGGTGAGACGACAACGCGTTTCCGTGGCCACCTTTCGAGTAACAACTGTTCTGTCCGTTCGCGGGCCCCGATTTTGAATATTCTCTTGAATTGTAATTCTGAGATTTAGCCGACGAGTCGAAGATCTGCTGAGACACGGAGGAGCTTGGACCCGTGGCCGCAGTCGGAGTCGGTAGCAAGCTGGCACCGGCCGCGACGCCGGCCACCGAAGCATTGTGATACGGAGTTGTAGCGTGTGCATGAGGAATGTAAACCGTCGTCGGGTGGTAGACGATAGTCCTACAATGCAATCGATTCCCGGTGCAGTCCTCGGTCTCATTCAAGCACGACTGCGAATTGTACAAGTTCGTGCTGTGTATCGCGATCGAATGATAATTCGTGTAACGTCCAGACACGGGAAATTTCACGGGCATCAAGGACACCATGGGTGCGGACGAACCCGCAGCAGCTTGCGTTGTGTCACTGTGCGGTTGCTCAGAGTGGCTCGACGTTGAAGGAGAATCCTACGGTTTAGTTCACAGATGATAATTTTGTCATCGACCGGTTTCTCGTAGCCTTCGACAATTTGGTTTTACTGGGTTCAATTCGTTTTGAATCGGTTCGATTTGACTTGATTTGATCGGCCCCGAAGGAAAGTGAATACCGAGAGAGTCAACGATGACAATAATTATGGTAACTGTTACAATGACGAATCGTCGACTCACCTCTTGTGGAGCAGTCTGACAATCGGATGATGACGTCTGCTGGAACGAAGCGTCCGTTGGATAGAGCACCAGCTGCTGCTCAGCCAGTCCCATGGCTGCATGCGGTGGTGGCGGAGGGTGAGTACCGGTTGGAAACGGATAGTAGACATGATCGACCTGCGTCTGAGGTGGACCAGCTGGCACCGGCGGATGATGATGGTGCGGCGGCGGGGCAGCGGGATAAAAGTGTGTGGCTGCTGATGGAGGTAGAGAAGGAAGTGGCGCCGGCGGAGGTCCTGTCGGAGGACTAGTTGCCCCCGCCGTTCCATTGTTTCCGTTTCCAGAATTGCTGCTGTTGGCGTTTGTGTTGCTCTGCGAGTGGCTAGGATACAAGTACGGTGAAGCTCCGGCTGCTGCTGCCCCTGGATAATACGTCTCGTACTGCACAAAAAAAGAACGAAATTCGACCATCACCCATTTATTTCTATGCAATCTTAGAATATCTTGACTGAACAAGTGAAGTTTACGGTTTAACCGTTACCAGTCGATCTTAATTTATGAATAAAGGCAATAGATACATTCTTCTTCTTCTTTTTCTCCTCGCGGGAGAGAGAGAGAGAGAGAGAGAGAGAGAGAGAGAGAGAATTTTCCTCTTCTTTCAAAGGATCCATTGATAATTCAATATCGTTATCATTCTCGAGCACCAAGATCGCTGTACATGCCATGAAAACTCTTCGATACAGACGAAAATCCAAAAGACACGCTCGACGAATATTTTACCACGACTCGATTAGCTAATCCGTATTGCGCGTGTCTAAGATAACACGAAGCAGTTATAAGATTCTCTAGTACACGCAGAACCATCGATCGCGGTCTATCTGGGAATATCGGCAATTATCTGTGCAATGAATACGCTATTTCGCAGGCCTTGCGCATAAAAATCTCAGAAACGGTAACACGAGAGATGTAAAGAATGAAAAGAGTAACCAACACGCCGTCGAGTCAAAGGAAACTAAACTATCTACGGCAATAGTCATTGTATAAGCTTTCGGTAGTCGAATCATCGTTATCGAGACAAGCATAAGAGACACGTGCTCGACGAATAAACGAATCATGTAATGTGTGGAAAAACTTGTGCATGAAACACATACATGAGATGATACGATATAGTACGATGTAATGTAATGTAATGTAATGTAATGTAATGTAATGTAATGCAATGTAATGTAATGTAATGTAAAGGTGACGTAATGTAGTGTAATGTAATTTGTTATAACGTAACATCATATAATATAATGTAATAACAATAATAATGAATCGTGAAAGAGAATCTAGTGTGCATGCGTCATAGTCGATAGGCCATGCAAAAGATTGAGAAAGAAAACGCACAGGGATGAGTGCTAGTCGTTGCATGCTAGTCGTTTAGCATAGACCATGTACCTTTAGACCTCAATACTGTATAGCGTCGAGAAGGACGTAAGTAGGCATTTGCTGAGGGTTGGGTAGAAACGCCGGTGGTATGGCTTCTCCCATCAAACCATTTGTCTGTCAAACCGCAACCGAGTTACCGTTTAATAAAAAATACAAGCTATACCCATAAACATAGACAATTGATATGGTACACATTATGATTGATGTACATAGGACCCAAGATAAATATCGGGAATATCGTAGAAAGAAATCCATAGAATCCGTTTTGTTGTGTACTTTACTTACCGGCATAGGCGAATATGGGTACTGCTGTGGCATATAGAGAGACGGTGCGGGACATGGATACATCACAGGCGCAAAAGTTTGATGGCCAGCGGCTTGAGGTCCTAATCGTCCAGATTTTCATTTTTAGAACGACTCTCGGATCACCAATTACCAACTTTACGACTATGATTGTCTCTTCGATAAACTCACCAAACACTCCTGTGGTTTGATAGATTGTTGCTGGATCAGTCGGTGGAGCAATCGGTGTCGTTGGAGCTGCAGCCATTGTGTTGCAATACATTCCGTTTTGGTATAACCCCATACCTGAACAGGAAAGGTGTCATACGCGTTACACACATCCAACAACTAGTAATCGAATGAAATCTTAAAATGAATTTCTACAGACCATTTGGATAATAGTAAGGGCTAGTAGGCACAGAAGGCGGAGACCCAGAACCACCGTCGAAAGATCTGTTGAAGGGTTGCTTTTTGATTGCTGGTGCAATATTTAATTTCCTTTCTCTCAAGATGATGCATTCAGGCTACGATTAAAACAAATGAAAATTGGTACAAGTAATGTATGTATTGGCAAGCATGGAGCACTAAACATACTTCTCTTTGAAGTCTCTTTGCTTCCTCTTCAGTTTCAAACGTAACAAATCCATAACCTTTGGAAACTCCAGCACGGTCTGCAATTATCTTTGTAGCTTTCACGTTACCATAAGAGGAAAACAGTTGAGTCAGTTCTTCGGCACTGGTATTAGCAGAAATGCCCCCAACAAAGATACGGTTAGGTACTAATGTACCATACTTTGGCGCAGCCATTGTGAGACTCGTAGCCGAGGCAGGGCTAGAGGCTGGACTAGACCCCTCGGTTCCACCCGTCGATGCTGAACTCTAAAATGACGAAACACAAACAAGTAATCCATGTATATCCCAATTCTTTGATGCTTTCTAGGGATTGTCCTTTTATTATGGTATACGGTGCATCAGCTTTCGGACTTTAAAATAGTACCACTTTTCTATAGGCTCCAAGAAAACACGAAATTTCGTGGCAACATCGAGTGCAAGTTTCAAATCCACTATTTATTTGACAAAAAACTATCTACGTGTCTAATAGTATATATTCAATAGTATAGATGTTTACTAAATAACTAATAGCGGCCATATATTCGGCAACTCAATGAAGATATTGACAGTCGGGAGTTGTCTGTTCAATAGTAATATTCGGAACATTTACGGTAAATGCAGGTTAAATGTTTGTGGATGTTGTTTTGTTCGGACAACGTGTTTTGTAGGTCGATATAGATCGTGGGGAAGCTCGCGTCAACTCTAGCAAGCAATCCCGAGTGAGAAAGGAATAGATTGATTCGAGGGTTATATACGATGAAAATGTTGGTTGTTAACGAAAGAGTGCTCACCATCTTCGCAAGAGTCGGGCGTGTGAACGTGTTTAATGGCCGTGAGGTTGTCCTAGCAGCTTGAAGGTACCCTGGCCTCGCACGAGGTCACCTGGGTGCCCAGGGACTGCCAAGGACCGTTGCAACCACTTCAAAAAGACTTCCAGCCTCCGGCGAAGCTGCTGTTCCTTCTCGCTAAACCTTCAAACACTACAGAGACACTTTTACAAGATGGCGGTGATAGCCGCCGTTCAGGGCGCTAATTTTCACGATTTGAAATTTTCGATCCACAGTGTTCGCGAACGCACGCTTTCGACTTTCAACACCGCGAAAAGCCGGAACGGCTTAAGTCGACATTTTCCACGGCTTAAAACGGCAAGCGAGAGAGCTTATTCCTCGCGTGATAGAAAACGAGCACAACGATACGAACATGCCTCTTATCGAGATTGAACGTTTTAAACGGAACAGAAACGATAACAGAAACATTGGTAACATTAAACTTTCCCGAGCGCGGAATGATATTCGAATCCTCCTGCAACCTTTCTCCAATTTTCTTCCGATGTCCGGATACAATTTAAGCGAAATAGACTAGCTACGCTCGATTTGTACGTATCGTTGAAAAAACGGAATCTACAGACTCGTTCTAACATCTGCTATCTCTAAATGATACCTTTGCAACGCGTCGATATCTTGAAAGTCGCATGGTTCAGATTATTGCTACCAAATTATTGCATTGTAGTTTAGGCTAGTCTAGTTTAGTTTGGTCTAGTCTACTACTATATTCTATTCTATTCTATTCTATTCTATTCTATTCTATTCTATTCTATTCTATTCTATTCCATTCTATCGCACGCATCTCAAACTCGGTAGATCTACGAAAGCACGCTCAAAAGATACATACATGTATCTATACGAAGAGGAATTCGGTTTTGGCATAATGGCGTTGATTGATCGTGGTTACTATGGCTCGCATGGGAAACGTAAATCTCTTTCTTTTTTTTTTGTTTTTCGTTGGAGCTTACCTAATTCCAATTATAGAAAGTTTCGGAGAAATCCTTTCAACATCTTCGACGAGACCATCGATTCTATTCTTACGAACTACTTATCGCGCAATGAATAATCGAGTAACCGAACAACCAAATAAAAACACTGAAATTCTAACGAGGAACGAGAACGGGGAGAAAAACGAAAACGAGCTTCCTCATAGCATTGTTGACTTCGAAAGACTGAAACATTCACCGCCGCACTACACCGATCGCTGCAGCGCGTCCGTAGCCGTTACTCGTATCGATACCGCGGTCAAACGATCTTTCTTATCGACTCGGAATTCCCTTGATAAATACCATCAATAATTCGGAAGAATCGGTTTTCTGTATTTCTCCGCGGATGATACTCACGAGAAAACACAACGTATTAACGTTATTTTGAGCACGGTTGTACCAGCATAGTTTTACACATTCGACGTTCAAATGTTACGAGAAAAATGACGAAAGACAAATCCGCGCGACGATTGCACCGTTGATAAATTATGTATCCATGTATAAGTACATATGTATCGATGCAATATTTATTAAACTCAATCGTATCTATATACTATTTGATTTTTATATATATATATATATATATATATACATATATGTATATGTAATGTATTAGACGTAAATACATATGTAACAATAGTAATAGTAATAGTAATAATAATAATAATAATAATAACAATAATAATAGTAATGATAATGCTAATAATAATAGTAAACATCAACAAGAAACGGTTATAGATCGGCGAAATCAAGATACGTCGGCGAAATTGAATTTGTAGCAGGAATAGCGTACAACGACTCTTCGTGATTCTGGTAATCCGAAATGACTTTCGAGGTAACGTTCAAATTCTGAAAAGGAAGAATGAATTTGTAATGTCAGGCGAAACGATAGGCGATAAATAAACAACACGATATGCCACTGGCAATAATAACTCTCGTTGATCCAATTATCGGTCGTACGATCCCGAGATTATTCGTTTCCTGAAAATTCTACTTACGTATTTTTTGTGCATGGACAGGCAAAAAGTACAAAGCTGCGGCCTTGTTTGCGAATCGGGCCAGTGGTTTGCCCCGAAGACACCGTTACCGTCCTCGCCGATACGTAAACAGGGTTGCTGATTTATGGGCCCTGCAACGAGGACGGCCCCCAAGTGGCTTATGTAACTGCTGGCTAATCTTAAAGTCTCGATTTTCGATAATTTCCTATCCGCTGGTTCCGTCGGTATCAACGTTCTCAGCGCACTAAACGCCGTGTTCACACTGCACAGGGAAGATTGCTTTTCTTCAGAGTTGTTCGCGCTCCTTACATTCCAAAAGGGTATTTACAATTTTTTCTTTCACAATATCATGTAGATTCGCTGGCTGGAAATCACCGACAAGACGACCGAACATCGGGGATCAACAGGCTTACTTTTCGTTTTGTCGCGATTTCGAGCAGCGTACGAGAAAATTCAAGAAAAAAGGAAAAAGTGATGTTCACCTATGAGTGCGGTCTCTTTCGCGCGCGTTCGCTTGATATCGTTGTTTCGACGATTCGTTCTTTCTTTGTGCAGTCATGCTGCAAGCTACGCGCTACACCGCGCACTGCTGTGTCGTCGGTACTGTCGGTAGGTCCCCGAAAACTCGATCAACTCGAAGCACCCCCGTCAGCTTAGTTTTACCGCATCGGCAGCACGCTACGAATGACTAAGCTTCGCAACAAGACTTTCCCCGTTTCCTCCAGTAGTCCCTTTTTGATACTCTTCTTTCGGCCCCCTCCTCGTAAACAGATCTCTACTCCGCTCCGCCCATGTTTCCCGTGTACACATGTGAGTTGCACGTGCATCTGAGCCGGAACACTTGCACCATAGAAGTGTCGTTAAAGTAAAAAGGGAACGAATTAATGACAATAACATCACCGAGAAAAATCGTGCGAACAATTTCAATGTAAAACATCGATGATGGAGCAAAAGAAGGCGAGAAGGCAAAGACTTTTGTAAGGAGAACGATTAGTTGCGCATGCAGTTTTCAAATTTAGCAAAAAGTGGGACGGATACACGGTTGTGCTTGTTTCAGGGAGACGTTCAACAGTCTATAGTATACTATAGTATACTCCCACATAAAGTGGCTAGGGAGTCCAGCTGGGTTTCACATTACGATCAACAAAAACGTGGCGACAACCAGCGCAATGCGGTGCGATACATTGCAGAGTGGTGGAAAGGCAACGGAGACATGGAACACAGACATTCCACTATACAACGGTTACTTATGATGTTATAAATCCCGACGACATGCGCGTGGTAAGATGGTACGAAAATATAGTCTTTCAAAAGACACTTATTTATTTTGTGTCCAGGGAATTCGGTAACAGGCAAACTGGTAGTATGGAGTTATACAATGATTTGATGTTCGAACATTTCGATTACAACAAATTTCTTTTGCTTCGTTTCGTTTTTCGGCTAGAGTTTTTAATTCAAATATTTCTAATTCTTGATATATTTCACCGACATTTTCGACCTGCAACGACGAAGAAAGACGACAACCTCGCCAAGAATTGGAAAGCAACCGAAAATGACCATTTGAAACTGTTATAAATCGGTTCTGATTGAAACAGTTATGAAGAACGGAAAAGATCTGATAACTGTTATAAGTTGTATCTGTTCTGGCTTATATCAATTTCGGTTCTTCAGGACCAATATAATATCGATCCTGAGGAATAGAAACAGAAACCGATATCATAGCTGTTTTCAACCACTGAACCTTACGCAAGTGAGAGCAAACGTTGAGAAGATGGTACGCATTCGTGTATGTTGACTCCCAACTAATTAACATCGGCATTTGAACAAACTGTACACTTTTGTTTAATTAGAAGACTCGTAACGTAAAAATAAAGCGAAGAATGAAACGATACGACGAAAACTGGACGTTTCTATAAAATATTTACTTAGTTACATAACTAGATTACATTCAATCTACATCGTCGAATGCTCGTCAGAAAAAAAGGTTGCTTGCTCTAACGAAAACTGTTGACGCATCAATCTCCAGCGCCTGCACCAACAGGATCGTGTTTTGTGTGCCTGTAAAATTCTGCGGAGCGCACATCCATGGCAAATTATGCGTTCTCAACGTACCGTTTTTCTATAAAATTTTTTTCATTTTCTAAACTTTGGTCAAATTCTTACAAAGTTCTTTTCTTTAATTCTAATCAGCCGCTCGATCCAACCAGTATCACACGCTCGTGGTATTTAAGGGTAAAATCTTTAAAGGATACATATAGAAAATATACAAATTGTTCGACACAGAAGAGTTACAATAATATTAAAACTTTAGTTACATTCTTATACTATGCATTTATATGTACTAGAACACGGAAGGTCGGTAAGCGTCCACGATCGTTACGAAAAACGGACAGCTCTTTCTTTCTTTTTCTCTCTAACATGTTTGGAAGTTAATCTATAAATCATAGAATTATTGTACACTTTCAAGAAATGTCTTGCTTTCTTCGATCCATCGGACACTCGAAAATGAGAAACAATGGAAAGATGATCTATAATCTCCTATAAGAGCATAGTACTAATAAGAAACAGAACCGCGGTGAACAATTTCACATTTGAACACTTTGGCATTATCACCGCTCGCAGAATTCAAATCGAACGGAACGAATCCACGTCTGAGCTAATAACCGATATTGTGGACCGTTGATGTAATTACATATAACATATACCTAGAACTTTCAAACAAATATACATGTCAAACGAATGTAGTGTGTGTACGCGCGCGCGCGCGCGCTGTCTGCTCGTGTGTAGTAATTTCGTTCCTGTACCGCACCGAATCAATGCTAGCACTATTATGTTATCGATAATTCATATCGCGTGGCGTATTTACACTAATACGAACGTAATGAACCTTACGTTGTTTACCTTGTATTTGCTATATATATATATAGCTCTAAGAAACCGTAAAAATATTTTCTGATCCTAAGTATAAGGTCAGTAATATCTCTTCTCTCTCTCTCTCTCTCTCTGTTTGTTTGTGTGTATGTGTTTGGATTACGTCTCATTCCCATTGTTTCATCTAGCCGGCGTTAACACGTTTTGCCCATCACACACATTTTTCTGTTTCCATCGTTCTCTTTTGTACTCGAGTTGTGTTAAATTCCCGTCGATCGGGATTTTAACGAGAACGATTGTTCGCGTTCCGGATTACGAAGGATAACCGTTAGGATAGTATAAATACAATTACACCTAAGGGCGTGATCCACGTGCAGCTTCTTCCAGTGCACGAACTTTGAGCTCGCGCTCGCGTTGTTGTCTAAAAAACACCCTTCGTTAGTCCGATGCAGTGATTCTTTAAAGCGGGACAAGAATAGAGCAATGCGATCATATCAGAAAATTTGTTATAGATTTGATAAGGCGAACCTTAAATATTCCTCATGATGGGCCACGAGCGACGCATGTGGCTGAAATCGATCCCGCTCCATCATCAGGTGACGCTGCAATTGCTCGTGATGAGCTGCCATGTCTGCGTACGGTCTTCCAAGTAGTTCCGCCGGATGAAGCGCCAATCCTGGATCACGCGGCATCAATCCTGGTCGAGGGTAATTCGCGCCGGCTGCAGCTGTACAAATACCAAATGTTAACGAACCGTTACCAACGATCCCAAGTTCTTGGAAGCTATCAAGCTCTCGGACCAATGGACAAACTAGCATGCATGACAGAGCGTGAAAGAATGGTTTCGGCCCTTTCGGTGCGTCCTGTAACGTGTATCGTGTGTCTTATGTAGGTTTGTTTACTTTATATGTGCGTATGGGTGGGTGTGCGCTTACAAGGAATTCGCGAAATGATATTTGCAATGGGACGAAAGATAAACGCGTATATAACCCGACGCGTTTTGACGCTTCTAAGCAACCGAAATAACGAAGAAATTGGCGACCATAGGGGACGACGATGATGGTCGCGCGCGTACTATGGATATGGTACGTGGTAATAAAGGCAGACGACAGGTTTCGTTCTCTTCGGTTAACGAGCCGACTAGCGTGTCCGATGTGCAAATTAATTGGAAAAGGATTCGTACAGTGCGAAATGAAGACCGCGCGCACGCATCGTTTCAATTCACTCATCCACGCGTATACACGCAAACGACCGATTCTCGCAACACTCGCGCGCACTTGCACCTTACACGAAAGTATTATTGTATATTATATCATAACGATGAAGCGACTAGAACCGGTTCGTGGAATCTGTTTGTTTCGATGGTACCTTCACCGAAAGAGGCTCGATGCCCAGTCACAATGGCATGGCGAGAAAAGCGAGAGAAAAATGCAAAAAAAAGAATAGGTCTGTCGCAAGAGAAACGCTCGTTTGTTTGCGTCTTTCTCATCTATTCGTCAGGGTTTCTTTCGAGACGAGCTCCGACGCGTGATAGAAATTGAATCGAATGAGAAGTACGTTTCAGTACGCTCACACACGATCGACCTTTACTGGTTCAAACGAAGTGGACTAGGAATGAAATCGTTTATCGCTGTAAGAGCGAACGAGATATTGCGTTCGCATACGTATTTTAACGAATCGACGGTATTGTTTGCAATGAGTAGCATATATTCACGCGACGGAAAACGTTGTATTCTTCGGTAACAACGAGGAGAGGAGAGAAAGAGAAAGAGAGAGAAAGAGAGAGAGAGAGAGAGAGAGAGAGAGAAAGTGCAAGAGAAAAAAAAGTAAACTGTATGTACGTCTAGTGAGAGCAACGAGAGGAAAACGCGTTTCGACTTGATGTGGACGGCCAAATTCTGATAATTCTGATAACTCTGATAATTCTGAAAATTCTGGAATATGATCGCGACAAAAGGGACGATCTTCGTGTAAGAGCGTACTCGAATCAGATATCCTGATTTGTAGGACCTACCAGGCAGGGGGAATCCAGCTGCAGCCGCAGCCGCAGCCGCTTCCTGCTGTTGCTGAGCCTGTTGCTGGGCCTGCTGCTGTCCCGGATGTAAGTGCAAGTGCGTATGCGCATGCGTATGCGCGTGAGTGTGAGCATGATACTCGGGCGAAATGCCAGCCATCTGCAACCGGACCATCGGGTCAGCAGCTAGAGCCAGACGCTCGTCCAGCTGGCCGTGGTGATGAGCCGCCACGGGATGGCCAGCCCCCGCACCCGCTGGCCCCCCGCCGGCTGCAGTCGGTATCCCTAAACCCGACAGCGCCTCGATCAAACATACTGTTCTCTCTAATCGTGCTCTTAACGCTAGGCGAACAACAATAACTATATCTTTCTCCTTTTCAAACGAATTTCTCATAGCTGTTTTGCAACACGCTTTCGTTGCTCGGACGTTCCACAGGCGTTTCACAGGCGTTACCCAGCCGTTTCCGACTGCTGGCTGCACGTCACCGGTGCCACTAAACGTCATTTATTCTCAATTATTTCACAGCGTTCAGCGAGTACGGCAAACATTCGGAAACGACCACTATCGCTATCACTAACATCATCACCGTCATCAACATCATCATCGTCATCACCATCATAATCAGTATCATCATCATTATTACCATCATCATTATTACCATTATCATCATCATTATCATCATCATCATTATCATCACCATCATCATCATCAGCATCATCATCATCATCATCATCATCACCATCACCACCATCATCATCACCACCATCACCATTATCATCATATTCAAATCATCATCATCATCATATTCATAATCATCATCACCTCGCTCTGTCCGTCTCGTGGCAAAAACCTAAGCTTGGATCGTATTGTTTAGAATTCGAAATCATAGCCATTGTACTTAATGATTCCACGATTCGAGAAGAAAGATATGCGTACTCGAAAAGGGTTGGGTGTTGGGTGTTGGGGGTGGAGGGGCGGAGGCTGTGTGTGTAAGACGGTTTCGAAGGACAATAAGAGTTACCTAGTCTTTCTAAACGTTCTCTTTCCAGCTGACTCGGACCGGGCGGTGCCCCGTAGAGGCCGAACTGGTGCAAAGCTTGAGGAGGTGCCGAGGGTCCGGGCGCTAGTCCCGCCGCGGCGTAACGGCGATGGATCTCGAGCCAGTGCGGGTCGACTGGTCCTGGCATGGGCCTGGGCGTTCCTTTCAACAGTTCTTCTTTGAGCCGGTCGTTCAGTTCTCTTTCGCGCAGCTCTCGGATCTCGCGTTCCCTCTTCTCCCGTTCCAAGTGCTCCAACTCGAGGCGTTCCCTTGCTGCCGGTCCGCCGTACATGTAGTGAAGCATCGGGTCCGGCGGCGCCGGATGTCGGGCAGGGGAGAACGCGGCATGTGGTCGCGCGTACTCCGACAATTGTCTAAGAGCAGGGGTGTCGGCATAGGAGCCGGGCCTGACAGCAGCAGCCGCGGCCGCGGCCGCGTACCTATCGTATGGCGAGACCACAGGCTCGAGGGGTCCCCTGCTCGGCGGTTTGCACACTTCTGGTTGTTTTTCTGGCGTGGTCATCTTTCTCGCCTGCTGGGCCGCGGCTCTGTCTCGTTCCTCCCTTTCCCGTTCGGCCTGCTTCCGAGATCTCTCTTCCCGCTTCCTGGCCAGCTTCGAGTCCGGCACTGGCTTGAACATCAAGTCCGTCCTGGTACAGGAGTTGTTCTCACCCCTGTTCCAGTGTCGCAGAAAGATGGCCGACTGAGATCTGTGGCACTCGGAATCCTCGATCCTTGGTTCTGGAGAAGGACCCCGCGGGCTCGGCGGTTCCTCTTGCTCCTGCTCGACCAGATCCGGTTCGATTTTAGGCTCTGGCGCGACTGGTGGCTGCTGCTGCGGCGCCCTGTGATGGTGGTGTCCCGAACTGCTGGACGTCAAACACGTTGCCGAAACCAACGAGGGCTTGCGTTGGGTATTGTGCGAACTATGCGATGACGAGTGACTGTGGGAACTATGCGACGAAATGGTTAACAGCTTGTCGTGATGCAGCGCTGTGGCCTGATGCATGCTGGAAGAATGATGATGCGTGGCGATCAGGTTCTCCCCTTCCTCTCTAGTTGTCACGCTGGAGCTGGTGCTCGAATGGTGTGCCGTCATCATGGTCGTGCTCTCCTGGCTTCTCTGCGGCGACGGCGGTGGTATAGCGTGCGGTACCGGTCCGTATGGATACGGCGGGAACGAGGGATACCCTCCAACAGCAGCGTAACCCGGATACGCGTGCGGATGGTACGGGTGCATGGGAGTGAACAGCGAATGGTGCATCAGAGGATGATGAGGGTGGAACGGATGGGCCATATGCGGACTCGGTTGCTGCGCTGGATGCATCACCGGCTGAGGGATTGATGTGGGCGGCGGCGGAAGAGTCGGTGTAGGAGACGCTGCCACCGACTGAATCTGTGGGACAGCTTGATTGCTAGCCATCGAGTGTTTACTCGGCGTTGGAGGTTTGCTCGAACTGTCCGGATCCTTTTTTATGTTTTCTAAACTCGGACCAGGAAAGCCAGACTGAAACCCGGGAACTTTCACCTCCTTCAAGCTTTGCAACGGATCCGGTTCGGGAGGTATGATCTCCTGTTTGATCTTCAAATTTTGCGGCTCCATAGGCGGCGTGCCTGCCAAATTGTACATGGGGGATGGCTTTTCCATAGGTAGCATTCCGCTCGGTTGAATCGGCTGAAACAGATTGCTCGGTTCGTTTCTCTCGGACTCGCTGTTCTCCGGAATCGATCGCTCTGAAATTCTGTCCGGTATCCTATCTGGTATCCTGTTGTCTCTCATTCGTTCCTGGGCGAGTCTGTCATCAGCAATTCGTTCAGAAATTCTACTCTCAGAAGACATTACCGTTAAACCTAAAGGTTGCGGTGAACTTGGCATCTGAGGTATCTGAGACATGTTCGGCGGTATACTTTGGGAAATATTCAAGTTCAATGGTGGTCCCGGCAGGTTTTGCGACAAAGATTGGGCCATGTTCTGACTCATATTTTGTCCGTTCGACATGTTTTCGCCATGAGCTCGAATATTTTGTGTTGGTCCCATGTTTTGCGAGCTCGACATGTTCTGCGATATATTTGACGACAACTGCATGCTCTGCGACAAGTTTTGCGGTACATTTTGAACGGGGGGCACGTTAGACGCGTACTGCATGGTCAGTGGTAGTGCCTGTTGTGTCGGAGACATGATCTGCGCGTTTTGTATACCCTGGAGACCAGTTGTCGCACAGATGTTACCGGTCTGTATCGTTTGCGATAAATTCCGTGGCATGTTTTGATTCATATCGTTCATGTTCAATGGCTGCGAGGTGCTCAAATTGAGTTGTTGTTGCTGTTCGGGTTCCTTAGTATCTTCGTTGCACGGAGACATGGCTGACTCTATAGGCATAGGTTCCAATTTCAACGGCTGATTCATAGCTAACGGTACATCTTCTATCGGATCCTTGGTTTCCGTCGAGTCTTCCAGTAGCGTCTTCTTCTCCAGAGAGTGAATAACAGGAACAGATATCGGCAGAGTTTGTATAGGTGCTGGTATAGGAGTGGACGCTGGCGTCGGTTCCGTAGGTTCTTCCGGTGTGGTTACAGCCGGGCTGACAGGCTCCTCGGTCGGCACTGTAACTGGGGTGCTCTGATTTTCGTTCGTATCACCTTCTCCTTCCCTTTCAGGCTCATCCATGAGAGAGTTACTATCGGTCGTCAGCGATTCGGAAGGACTCTCAGGGCGTTCACCGCGTTTCCGTTTCTGAGATTCCTTGTCCTCGTCCGCCTCGTCCGTTTGAGGTCGTTTCTGGCCTTTCTTCGGTGTCTCTGGTTTTCCACCGCCGGACGTCTTTTTCTTACTCTTATCCGGCGTTTGTTGCTGCTGATGTTGTTGTTGTTGCTGTTGTTGATGGTGATGCTGTTGTTGCTTTTCGTGATCCGGAGTATCCGTACCACCTGTACGTCGAGGTCTTGCGGGTCTAGGCGTTTCCTTGGCCTTGTTTCTTGTACGCATTCTCCCTGGGCTATCTGGTGATTCCGCGGGCACGGGGCGGAACAGGTATGGAGGGGCTGGCGGTAATTCTCCGGTTTTCTTCAAATGTATTCTGCATTCCGTACAAAGCAATAACCTATCCTTGCCGGCTACCTGATAGTCTTTCGAATTGGTCGAGAAGCAATGCTGACAGGAGTGCGTTGCTCCGTTGGTATTAGTATCCCTGGAATCGCTGTCTTCCTCCGAATTGTCGTCCTCTGTCACAGAACTAATTTCTCCGCCGGGATTGTTGCTGGCAGGTGTCCCAACCGGCACGGTCTCAGGCTCTGAAATCGGTTCTTTCTGACTGACGCTGGCCGGTGGCGTATCCTTTGGCGGAGTTGGAACCTCTTCTTTGGGCGTACCGGCCCTCGAGTTGCGAGTGTTACGAATTCGTCTGAGTGAGCCTTGTCGTCGTCTTCGATGAGGTCGATTATTATTTGCACCGGGTGTTTTCTTCCACAAGTAATAGAACTCGACCAATTCCGGCTAAAAATACAGAAACATGTCACGTCAAGACAGTTGTCTCTCGTTTCGTGTTCATGGCGAACATCTAGGCTACTTGTCTATGTAAATGCAAATGCAAATGTTGATCGCTACCGTATCTTTGTGAGGTAAAAGATCCTTTCTGATTCTCGAAAAGTTCTTTCCAAATTGCCGGAGTCCTTTGACGAAGCGTTTCTATGAAGCAAAACATGAATACCAAATAATTATAAAGCTTGTCTTTTCTTTAACTTTTTCTTAATTAAGGAAATATATTGCGAGTTCTAGATGTGGTCTATGGTATGGTATAGTAAAGAATAGCATAGCATAGCATAGCATAGCATAGCATAGCATAGCATAGGATTGTATAGGATTGAATAGGGTAGGATAGCATAGGATGAAACAGAGAAAAAAAGAGACGCTTTGGTATAGAGTTTCTGGTTCAATTGTTTCAACTTACAGTTTCCTCCTCGGACCATTTTTTATCGATGCCTTTAGGTACGGGACATTTAACGAGAGCCTGCAATGCTCTTCCTGGATCATAGCCAGAGTCGTGCAAGATGTCCAGAGCATTGATAGTCGTGTCGTCTCGGGATGCAGCCACACAACCGTCGTCCGGGGATCCACCATCACACATGCCAGCAAATGCAGCCATAGATCGTGCTGCTCTCAAGTACATCAGAAGATCCCCGTCTAATGCCATAGCTGGAATCCATCTTAGCTCTTCTCGTTCTTTAGAAAACTCTGGATCAGGAAGCAGCTCTCCAGGAGGTATACCCGGCCGATACTCAGGCAAACGGGCCTGACAAGAAACCAACTCCTGTACCCAAAATTCGGGGTTGTGCGTGGTTAGCACCAATGCCAAAGCGAGTTAGTTGTACGCACCTATACTCCGGCTTGCTTTTCGAGAAATCTACACGAGCCAGTATAACTTTTTTTTTTCCATTCTGTTCCTTTTGTTACATTACTGGTACGAGAAGTAGCGTGAGTACTTTATGTTTGTGTACATACTAATGATCATAAATATAAGCATGAAAAACGAGAATTCAAATAATGTATGATTATTATACACATGTTATTATTGGCTTTACATTTAATAACATTAGTTATGTTCACGTTCACGATAAAAGCTATATTAAGTTAATGTAGCGAACGAAAGCACATTCATGTATATTCTTTGGTGAATCGATCAGTAGAAATTGTAAAAGTTATTTCAAACAATGGGAAATGAACGAGATAATTCACAAACAAATAAAGAATATGATATTTACACAATGGAAACAAAATACATTTATGGGGAAGGCAATATAAGTGGATAGATAGATTGGATCATATTCCTCTACGTGTTGGTATTGTAGATCCTGTACTTTGGTCGCAAACATTACATAATATACAATACATTATATACTCATAGATGGTTCAAGTAACCAATGGGTTATCATGTAAACAGAGTAAGTTCTCTATCTGTAGCAAAGGTGTTTCTGTCATTTCACCGTGACTAAATACCACTAGGAATGTGGAAATAATCTTACGCCGCATGGTATTACCCTATGTATTGTTATAAAATATTTCATCATAATAACTTGCATCATATTCAGGGTCTTTCGAGTAGCAATATCTCGTCTGTGGCATGGTACTTCAGCTCTGCGATCATACTGTTGAATAAACAAGAAATGTTATCGTGCAGACTTAAAGAATAACTATCATTGTTATTTGAACCATCGACGTACAACAAGACTGTGTAACGAATAGGTACCTGCTCTCTTTTTGCTATTCAAGCTTAGAGCTCCTCTTTCAACGTGTACAAATACAGGCAGATATCAAGGTTATAATGAAACAATGAAAAAACATACTCTATGAATGTATACTTCAAGCGGTAAAAAAACACCGGTATCTCAATTGCTCTAAACCTGTAACTAAGCACAAGTCATGCATATTTTTCATAATCTTTGAAACTAATGCAACACCTACAGTTGGAACATTTTTACTTCCATTTTCATCAAGGAGTTATGACAATAATTAAAACCAAGATAATACAATAAATGTTTTAATGGTTCTAACTGGTTCATTTATACCCTGATACAATAACAGTATGCATACATTTATTATCAGTGTCCATAGTGAATTAAGAAAGTATCAAACAACTTTGCATATGCACAATATATAAAGTTGTCTGAATCTGTGAAAAAGTACATATATGTACGCATACCCAACAATTTGAAACAACATATAATTCGTTCAATTACTTTATCCTTCTAATTTTTGTATTGTTCAAAATAAAAAAACTATGTAAATTCAAAGTAATTGCTATAGAAAATATTAGGTAACATGACAATGTTAGATCCTAGTTATCCGATGCTTCTCTAATCGTATTTCTGCCTTAATCTATTACACTCAAAATACATGTCTTAGGAGAACAAGCCTTGAGTTAGGTACATTGTGCAATATAGCTAAGTAGCAAAAAGTTTTTCAAGTTATATGGCAAACCTGGTGCGAAGGGCCAACCCGAATCTCGCCCTGGGTGCCGGCAGACATCTCCCCCTCCTCCGAAGCTCCACCGTCTTTCTCCAGTGTTTCGAGTGGCTTCTATCTTGGACTTTCAGTAAATTCCTATCATCCACCCCCTGAACTGTATAGTTATTCTATCAGTACATTTGTAATAATTTTAGAAAAAGAAGTACTGCTAACATGCTTCTTTTTTTAATGACCCCTTTTTCAATACAATGATGTCAGTTATTATGACATTAGTTTTCACATTACTCGGTTGCATATGTGAGAGAGTATCAAAATGAACATGTTAAGTTCTTTACATCTTACATACTATGCACTGTATACTTTACAATGCAATAAAGGCCCTAAGGTAAAATACAAGCTAAGTAATAAAAGGTAGTACTTTTTTCTCGAACTAAACTATGCACATTGAAATCTTGAGTTCGGATTAATGAAAGAATTTTCGAATTTAGAAAAAACTTTAAACAAGAAAACTTGTCCGACCTTGCAGACTGGTACGATTCATTAAGTTAACAATGTTGATATAATAACCCATTTAAATGTACTCGCTGATACATATTTTGATTTTCTTGAAGTGGTCTTGAGTCACGGTGAAAGCGGTAAGCGGCAAAAATGAGGTTTATTTTAATCGAAACGCTTGAACGCTACTGCTAACGCATTTAAAGCGTGCCAAGATGTGATGGACGTCATAAAAAATTTGTTGATTGACTCATCGATGTACAATGCGAAGATACAAGAAAGAAAAAAAAACATCTAGGTATTTACACAATTTCGTCATGTACGCAGAAAACTCGACTGAAATGTGTTCCAGTGCGGAATAGCAAACAGCCAGCAACTTATCGAATTATTTGACGATGTCTCTTGGACAATACATTCGAATTTTTCGTCGCATCGTGCTTCGCCTTGGCAGAATTCCGGGGAGCCGTTAAAATTAAGAGGAAAGCCATAAAATTTCAAGGCAAACTCACCCGTGATAAATGTTTCAACGACGTGCTCGCATTGTTCCTCCCAACACGACTCACTTCCACATGTACAAGCTACATAAGCTATCACCCGCTTATGCTGATCAACAACCGATATACAAATTTAACGATTCACTGCAAATTAACCATCCAGTATTATAGGATTATATCTTACACAAATCAGTAGCCACAACACCCAAACGCAGCCATCTTGTACTGCATTTTGTTTCGTTTTTCTATTGTGGGGGTGCGTTCCGATTCTGAATGTTCCCCCGTTTCTTTTCTAACAGTGGATTTTTGGTGGCGATTCAAATCTCGAAAATTTAAATGTTTTGCTCATCTTCGATCCCATATTATGTACTTTAATCTTTTTTCTTTTTTCTTTTTACTGTATTATTGAATGTTTCAGAAAGTGCATACAATATAGATCTATTGATATTATTTTCTCAAAGTTGGTAACATCTTTAAGTAGTGTGCATTTTACCTTCACACAGGTAGAATCAAGGAAGAAGTCTACAATATTCTTGGTAATTTTTATACAAAAATTACTGTAATAGTTTCAATTTTAAAGGAAAATCCTCTTTACCTACGTTTATAGTCGGTCATCGGAAAAGAAAAATAATAACATTTTTTTAAATTTTCGTTATAGGCTCAGATAAAAAAATTAAAAAGGAAAAGTATTTTAGTCATTGTCTAGTATACTAGTCTCTCGATCATCTAAAAAATATTCAATTCATTTAGTGGAGTTTTGAAAAGGTTATTGCGTTTGAAAAGTTGTGCGAATACATACACTTTTAATAAATACATACTACTAGATAAGCACATATGTATATGTATGTACAATAAATTATATTGTAACCTGTTCTATTTTCATCGTATGTACACATCTACTATTCATGCCTATTTTGTGCCGCAAACTTCCGCATTTTGCACAGTTAATTTATAAAACTTCAATATCTCGAGTGAAAGTAAATTATTCCGCAAATATGGCAAAAAAGACGGCAATTTTACTGGTTGCTGATGGTACAGAAGAAATGGAAGCAGTAATCACTACAGATATTTTACGTCGAGCCGGAGTACGTTCTTTTCAAATTATAACCTTAAATTCCATTGCACATTATAAGGTGTAATATATAATATTAGAAATCGTTTTTAGATCAACGTGACTGTAGCTGGTCTACCTGAGAAAAAGTGCATAAAATGCAGCAGGGACGTTCAAATTTGTGTTGACGCGAATCTTAAAGATGCAGTCCAACAGAAATATGATGTTGTTATATTACCTGGTGGTCTAGGAGGCTCGGAAGCTTTTGCATCGGTGAATAAACTTATACTTATGGAAAACAGAAATTATCAAAGAAGCACAAGTCGAAATTTATTTTTATATATTGCTAGTCTCAAGAAGTAGGAAAACTTTTAAAGCAACAAGAAAAGGAAGGCAGAGTTATTGCGGCAATTTGTGCAGCACCAGTTGCATTGAAAGCACATGATATTGCAAAAGGAAAACAGCTCACCTCTTATCCATCAATGAAAGATAAATTGGCAGATGAATATGAATATGTGGAAGCTACAGTTGTAACCGATGGTATCTGTACACACTAGCCAATGAAAAGAGAATCCTTTTTTAAATGTATAATCTAATGATACATGTATCTATTCTTTGTAGGTAATCTCATAACTAGTAGAGGCCCAGCAACTGCATTTGCTTTCGGTTTGGCAATTGTGGGAAAGTTGCTTGATAAAGAAACTGTAGACAAAGTTGCAAGCGGATTATTGTATACAACATGCAAGTAAAAAGATGTATACACGTGCATTTTACTCAGGAAATATATTGTTAAACAATGCTCCTTGTAAATGATTAAATTAGTAATTCATTGTATGCCTAATATCTCTTCATTGATTCCCTAAATTTTAGAAAGAAAGTAGCAAACTTGGAAATTTGTTTCGTTGAAATTCAAAATACCCGCTCACCTAATATGGCCGTCCTCCGTTGTTGAATGCAGTAACGAAACCTACTACTGCACGCTCTTCGTACTCCCTAAGGTGGCGCGCACACCCCCATTATTTTATTGCGCATCCAATCCGCAGTAGATATTGTCTCAGCAGTGAATTGTCAGTCAATCAGAGCAAAGAAAATTTCTATGTCGATCGTCGCTACGGATCAAGCTGCGGCCTGAAGACGTGTAGGACTAGAACCCATAACTGTATCTAATAAGTACTGTATTTCGAAAGTACGAACACACTTCTTTTTTATTTGTACCGTCCATGATCAATTGTATATTGTACTTACGTATGTATACATTTGACGCCATAATTATGAATTCTATGTATATACAATATATGTACGCAGATCATTTACAAAACGTATAAATAATTACTGTACAATTCTATAATCGCGGTGTTTATCGTTTGGAAAACCTGATTGCCTTGGGGTAGATATTTATCGTAATTCAAATTCGATACTTAGGTAGGAAATGTTTGAAACCGATGATTGGGACTTGGATCAGGTAACTAAAATAAATATTTGCTTCTCAGAATGAAATATAAGCAAAATCACACTGTTTCCTTCGTTAAAGGGATATAGAATGCATAATAATTAATATATATAATGCTTTTTAGGATTTCTTAAATGATGTAGACAGCAGATCCAGCAATATTTGCTGTACAAAGGACGATGATGAAGTAGAACCCAAAAGACGTAAAATAGAAATTTCAAATGATCCTGTTATCTCATCTAACTACAGTGTAGACTGGTGTGAGAAGTCTGCTAATAAAACTGAATCACAAAATGATAACAAAATGTCAAGAAAAAATTTAATACTTGGTATGTTTAACAAAAAAATGTCTAATGGTAATATCTTCCCAAAGTTACCTGAAAATAATAATTCTACAAGATCTCAATCAAATAACACACAAAACTGTGATAGTAATCAATTACCTAGAAAACATGTTGTGCTTGAAATGCTTGAGAAAAATAACATAGAAAATACATTTATAGAGAATACAAGAAATTTAGATTTGCAGAAGAACAAATTAAATATTAAGAACAACAGTGATAATTGTGTACAGCAACAATTTAATTCAAACAGTCTTCAAAGAAGTCTAGTCGATAATTCCAGGAATAAGTTCTTAGAAATGAAAAATAAATCTATCTTGAAGCTTCCTCAAGTTCAACCAAATAAAAAAATGGCCCTGATCAGAAGATTTCCAGGACCAGCTGGTTTACTGCCAGATGACATTGATATTAATATTCCTGTTTCATCCTTGAATAGCTTAGATGATGGCAAAAAATCACTAGAATCAACTGAAGCAGATTTGCCTGAATATTGTTCGCAAACCACAAAAAATCTATTCACAGAAGGTGCTTGGCAATTGATGTTAGACGATTTACCAGATGGTTTTTTAAGGGGTAGCGAAATCGCTACTGTTAAACAAATGGCAAATGTGAATGGACATAGTTGTTTGAAGGTTGACTTTTTAGCAGGGATAATTGAACGTATAGATCACAGTCACGACAATCCGCCTATTGTTTTAAAAGATTTTACCGACAGCATTCAAGGAATTGTACATAGGGACATACCTCTTAAATATCCGGGTTTACTGGAATCAAACGTTGTTATACTATTACGCAATGCCGGTTTGTTGAAGACTTTTGGATCCTTTACCTGCAGTAAATATCATATTCTAATCTCACCTTCAAGTTTAGTAGCCATTTACTCCAACAAAGGTAAAATCGACTGTACACGTTCTATGGGATCGATTCTAGGAAAAGTTTCAAATGAAAAGATGGAAGAGAAACAAAAGCAAATGGAAGAAGATGAAGTATTTCCGAAAGTTGTAGAAGGACAATTGCACAAGATTTTGGTTCATTCTAGTAAAGGAAATTCTACAGAATGGAACGCATCTATAAATGAATCAACGAATTTTGATTTCATAGACGATTTTTCTTTTTCCGCTTCTACCAGCGATATTACGAATACGCAAAGCAAAAAGAGTTTCCTTAGTGCAACTTCGAAATACTTGAAAGATGTAAAACAAAACAACAAACAACAAAGTTCCAAGGAAGTTCTAATCACAAACGACAAACAGGAGAAGCAAAACAAACAGCTGCAAAAATCGGTTGACTTGTTGAAAGCTTTGAAAAGATTTTCTCCGAACATGGATAATATTAAAAAAATTTCACACAATGCAAGAATATCGAGAATGAATACTAAAGAAAAGGAACCAGAAATGTCTTGTGACAATAGTTATTCCGAAGAAATAGAGGTCGATAAGGATAATGTAAGTAGACTTCTGGTAGAGGTGGAATCCGAGAAAGCGGAATTAAATGCGTCTTATACAGAGAAAAGCAAGCTTTTGGTACGATCAAAATTAATGCAGTTTAAGAATACAAATGTATTAACGCCTCCTCAAGCATTCGAGTCAAAACATTTGTTGAAATTAAATATCAATAATGATACAGGTCAAGAAAACAAATTAATCATGGATTCTGATTCAAAATTTAATGTACTTTGTATTACTGAAAATGATTCTGACGATGAAATGCTGTCTCAAATAGACATGGACACCATTTGCAGTAATGCTGGATCATTACAATAATAAATTCGAGTGTAAATATTTTAAAAGAATATATTTTCATAAACTATTGTCAGGTAAAATGGACATCATTTCAAAGCTAAGAGAATATCTATGTATAATATTTGTAATATGCTTTTATATTTGTTCGTAACATAAATACGAGTAAATAATAAATAATTTGTTTAAAACTCGCAGTCTCCGTCTGCAGTGAGTTCAAAGAGCACTTTACTGCGCATTATGCAAATCATAATATTTTTGATTAACACAATTTCCTTCTTTCCTATGAATCACCATACTACTTCTAATAGCTTGTTTATGTCATTTCTTATTTTCATCGCAATATCTGCAACAACTAGGTTCCATGTTAATTTTTGATTCTATCTTGTAAAAGTGAATTTCTATTTCTAGATCCTCTCTATTTTTCAGATTCCTATTTCTGGATTTCTTCTCTTCAATACTAATAGTATTTTTAAATTCTTATCTTTGGAGCTTTTTTTTAATTTTACTGATACAACTGTTCAGAAATCTTGAATTTCGAAATGACAATTCTGAAAAGAAATTCGATGTGGAATTATAGTCACTAGCTTATTGTTGGTTACGCACGCTTTATTCGCATTCGTAATTTCGCGCGCTGTGTTCTCCACGAACGTGCTAAACTATGAATACGGTGGAACTTGCTATACATACATATCGTATCGTACCGTATTGTATACATACATATATGTACGTAGTATATACATATATGTATATTTGTCCGGTTGAAGAAATAGACGTTCGGAAGGGAAAATCAGCGCGGGACGAGGCCTCTCGTTTTGTCTCATGGCTTCCATGGTCTCCGGCCTGTGCGTCCATGGTTTGTGAACATCGTATATATGTATATATGTGTGTGCAGTATGCATGGACATGCCATACATACCGACTTGCGTGTACCGTATACCTTCGTGTGTTCATTTACTAGTTTACTCGGTGTTTGCTTCCTATAGGTGGTATGAATTTTGGTTATGAATTTCTATACAATGTATAAGTACATTTACGAGACAACTCTGTGCGATATTTCGTGTATTTTTTAGAGCTTGTTGAGAAGGTTGCATCGATATAACGTTTGACAACGTTCTTTTTATCTGCGTCTCTTATAGACACTTTTCCGACTATAATGGGTTAATGTTTTAGGTAACGTACAAATCTTTTTACATCGTATCACACTGCGAATGCTGTTCGTACTATGTTCATTCGAAATCGTTTTCTGTTGCATACGTAAGTGTGATGAATGCATCAAAATAAATGCTTCAATGATTAGTTTAATTTGTATCTTTTCAAAATCATTAAGAGAACAAAATAAGCTTTAATTTAATTCTACTTCTCGAAGAACAGTCAAGATAACGGTGTTTGTAGAAATATCTATCTGGTTATCTGATTATTGCACGTAATTTATCAGTTTAATGATAATAATAATAATTTTTAAATTCTAATGCTTTCTTCTTTTCTTTGTATACCTTATCTACTATACTACGTCACCTATACTATGTTATTTGCAGGTTACATACTTAGAATACTAAATGATACCCTATAAAACACATGGCAGGCCAAGAAAACACTATAGATTATCATGCACTTTGTGCAAACGATAAAGATGAAATCGAAGGTCTTAACGAAAGGTTGTTACAATTATTATCTGCACAAAAAGTTTTGTCACAAAATGATGAGAGCAACATATCACAAACATTGAGTGATAGTAATACCAATAATTGTAGCTTTGAGAATGAATGTAAAGCATCTAATTCGCCACTGTTTAGCCAACATAAACATGATTGTTCCCTTTTACATCCTAATAGCCTAACCAAATTGCCAACTTCATCAGCATATCTACCACCTATTGGAGTATTTTGGGACATAGAAAATTGTCAGGTTTGTATTATATTGTCAACAAATTAATTAATTAGTAATAATATGTGTTCATATTATAATAATGTCATGTTCGTTTATTTCAGGTTCCTAAAGGAAAGTCTGCTATAGCAGCAACACAAGTAATTAGAGATAAATTTTTTAGTAGATACAAAGAAGCAGAATTTATTGTTGTTTGTGATGTTTGGAAGGAGACCAATCAGGTTGTGAAAGAATTGAACGATGCTCAGGTAAACTTATAGTATGTGTTTGTAAACAGTTGATATTATCTCAACTGTAGAAATTTTTGAGATTATACAGCATATCATATCAGTATTATTTGCATTAGGTTAATTTAATACATGTTTCTGGAAGCTGTAAAAATGCTGCAGATGAAAAATTAAAACAGTCCATAAGGAGGTTTGCAGATATACATGGAAGTCCAGCAACTGTGATTTTAATATCTAGTGATATTAATTTTGCTGCTGATCTCAGTGATTTACGTTATAGAAAAAAGATCCATGTAATACTATTGCACAGAAGGAATACCTCTGATGCATTAATACTCTGTGCCAATGAGCATTATGATTTTTTTGAGCTTATGGAGTCACTGCCGTCCAGTACTATAGAGGTAAAGGTCCAATAATATATGTTAGGTCCACTAGTAATAAGGGCCTGTTTTTATTCATTCCTTCTATTGTTTCCTTTATTTAATATCTTTTCTACATACAATAAACTCCATTTTGAAATTTCTGCGCTTTCTGATTTTTTTCTATATTCTAGACATTGTGCACGTGTATATGTTTCTGTCAATTTGTTCATTTTCATCGCTACTAACACATGTGGTTTTATAAATTAAACGGAAGTTCTAGTTTTCTCGAGATTAAAAATTTTTTAGTACGTTGTCAAATTTGTGTTCCTTACAGGTTACTGCATTTTACGACCTCCTAGTTTGTAATCTCCCTAAAGATAAAGATGTTTCGTCCATTAAGCGTCGTCTTAAACAATTGTCAGAAAACTGTGGTGGACGGGTAGTGGAAGTCCAATCGACTAATGCAGTTGTACGTTTTACTTCACAAATTTTTGCAGAAAGGTACATATATATATATATATATATATTACAGTCAGGTTTAAGTAGCCCGCCTTTTGTAGGACCAATCAGGTATTAGTAATTACTGCTACTTCATTGGACTATGTGGTATTGAGAAAAAAATCTATGTTCCGAGTAGTAGGGACAAATACATAAATAAGATAGATTTCAAACTCTGATCAGCAATGTAACGAACATAGTGGTACTGTAGAAAGATTATAATTTTGATTTGTACAACATATTTGATTCATCTATGTACATCGTGCTGTTATTGTTGAAAGTTATTATCCGGTATATCGTTGTTATTTATAGTTTCATTTTATGTGTATTATAATGTTGACTTGATCCAATGATTTTATTTATATACAGGGTAAGTCAGTAGCCTATATATATTAAAAAGTAAAATGCTGTATTTTGAGCTATCTAAGAGAATCTATTCAAACATATTGTACGTAAGCTTCTAGAGTCAATTAACTTAATTTCAAATTTATATCGTTTATATCATAAATATGATATATTATGTGGCCTGTGTCCTGTGTCCTGTGTCCTGTGTCCTCCAAAGGTCATTTATAGACAAATTTGATTATCTTCTGTAGTGGAACCTTGTAATTACAGTTAGTCAGCTTTGCTCAATAACAACGTGACTTTTTTTGCTAGGGCTCAGAAACGTATGGATGGAGAATTTGTCCTTGGTTCGAAAATTTCGGTGAAATTTCCGGAGAAGAAAGGGAATTATTTTCAAAAATTTCAAGGTAATTAATTCGAATATTGTATATGCAGATCGATATGCGATACGCATTAACAACATAATGATTTATGATCGAAGGAAACTTTATGAACAGAAATCGTGCAGTGAGTGAATCGGAAATTCCAATTAGTTCCTCAAAACAAATGTATAGTGCGAGTGCTTCTGTAACGGGTGGAAGAGCCCTTCCAATGCAACATTATCAGTCATCATCTCCAGTTATTGGATCATACGCTTCAGCCTGGAGCGCTCATTGTGCTCCTGTCTCTGCTCCACCAGGGTAACTTTATGCATCATATCTGCACTTTAACTATTTTATCAATTTGATTTGTGAGCCGAAAAGTTGCCTTTGAGTAGTATAACCAGTTGACTTCTTTCGAGACCATTACTTGAAAGAAAATTATTAAGCTTCTTTTAGATACAATACAATTAATGGCAAATCTAACGACTAGCTTCCAAAAGGTTAATAAGTAGCGTTAATACGGTAATAAATTGATCAATGATAATAAATAATCTTTGATATATAAATAATCTTTTACGAATGATGAAATCCGAGATCAGAGCCTTCGAGTCGCGAGTAGATGAATACTGTCCTTGCTGATTCGGGCAATGAACTTTTGTCTTTGATCTTATCTGATTTATCGTAGCAAAAGATTATCGTATAATTAATGGAAACGTTTCACTTTCATCTTTCATATTTTCCCTTTACAGATTGATTCTACCACCACCAATAATCGTTGGGAGACCGTATTCGAGTAATAATAACGTAACATTTAATAGAACCTATAATGAACTTGCAAGGGTCCAATCTCCGTTATTTTGGCAAATCTCCGGTTCCCAACAATTTGGTCACATGTGGGAGGAGCAGTATAAAGTATGTAGAATTGTTCGTAACGTTTTCAGATGTGATCATGGCTGTTTTTAATAATGAATAACTAATAATTTGAAGGTGGAGAAAAAGTTACTTAGTAGAAGAATTCATATCCCGCAGGCACGGGATAATACAATCACAAATAACGTATCCTCTCGAACTCCAGAGAGCTTGAGACGTATACGTGGAACACATAACTCTTTTGTCCAATCTTCAGAATGGACAGGCCCGAGACAGCAGCATTCTCTGTTAAATGTTTCATCGAATTTCAATGGAAACGGGCACTCTCAATCAAATTCGTTCAAACGTCGCAGTCCATCGCCAATGTGCGACCTACAACTGCGAGAACGAAATCAATGGGGTGGACAAGTATGAAATATAGTATGCAATATTCACGAAAAAATTTGCGTATGGTTTAATTTTTGTTCTTCTATGTTTTAAGAATCAACAATCTACCTCTGTGCGAAATGCTAGAACACCGTCGCCGTACGAAAATTCCGTACAAATAACTAACCAGCAAAATAATTACACGTCTCCTTATCAACCAAGCGATGCAGAGAACGAAGAAGTAGAGGTAATTTATTTTTCGAACTTTAATTTTACACGATTTTTGTCATTTTGCATACGATCTTTATCATTTCAGAAATTCTTCAATCCAATCAGTAGTCAAAATGGAAGTTCAATAAGCAACGAAACTTGCACGCCCATTGAATTACAAGTAACAAATCTAGACCAAAGTATTATTCCAAAAAAGATGAGGCACATGCTTGCTTCAATCTTTCTGGAGCATGTAATGGTATTATTAATTCATTTAATTTTCTTTGTGTTCTGATAGAGCGAGGTAAATATCGTTTTCATATACATTTATGCTTTCAGGTATTAAACATCTCAATTTTCACACAATCCGATGGCAATTTTGCTGCCAGCGTCAAAGTGCCTTCTTTGTCAGACGCTCAATACGCAATATCCCAATTACATCGACGCAAAGTTGGCTATAAACGTATTTTAATAGCATACGCTCATAGCGGTAGAGCAAGTCCTCAGGTAATACGAGCTCAGATTGTGATGTTATTGCAAGAAGTACCAGGACACAAACTTCCGCTTTTCAAATTCCGTGAAATGTATGAGAGTCGTTTCATGATTTCCATTAGTGTTTCGGAACTCTACAAAATGAAAGATGTTTGTATCGTCACCGAGAATCCTGGTGGTAGAATGGTTTCTTTGAATCCAGATCACCGGAATACTCCATCACCTTCCCTCAATACTACAGTTCAGGTACATTCAATTTTGTAGCTTCAACGAACATTTATTATACTACTATAATAAAATGATGCAAAGCAAGCCGAGTTCGAGCTTTTCTAGTAATAGTAGAGCTACTGTTCCTTTTGCCATCGAGAAGCTGTGACAACAGTCTAAAGCGATGACTAGTAACTGAAATGATATATGTATATATATATATATATATATATATATATATATATATATATATGTAATACGTATGTGTATATGCGTATACACAAGACAAAAAGAAATCTTTTAATTTTAGGAAGAACAAGTGGAACTACCGTATTGCGCCATTCATATGGTAAAACCATGGTCGGATAAAGGATGGGCTGAGCAGAAAGTAGCGTCGCTTCCCAATGTAAACATTTCTTTGAAAGTTCTTGATTCACGCATACATCAGTTGCTAAGCACGCATAACGGAAGTTTACCACTGCCTAGGTATATCATTTATAAACTTGATATTTTAAGAACTTCTTATTGCATTTCTTTTAATAAATCTATTCATGATTCATTGTTTCAGCTTGCCAAATTGCTATGAGGCCGAATTCAAAGAAAAGCTACAAGTAATTGAGAACGGAGTACCTTTAGAACATTTGGTGTCTTGTTTGCCTTGTGTAGAATTGAAGCAAGGCATGGGCAGCGTTAAATATCTTATTTGGACAGGGAACAAACCACATGATAATAATCATGAAGGTAAGATCTTTTGATCTAATGTATAAATGTTCTTCCTTATTCCTTACTGATAAACGTACTGCATTGTTCTCCAGAAAACAAGTGCGTAAGTCCTCCACTTGCTAATCAATTAGCACTATTCAGTCGCGAGTTGGTCGATCTTCTGAAAACTGCTCCTCACTGCCAATTGCCGTTTAATCGATTTATACCAGCATATCACCATCACTTTGGGCGACAATGTAGAGTTGCAGATTATGGGTTCACTAAACTTATCGACTTATTGGAAGCGCTTACACATACTGTGCAGGTAAATTTTAGTTTTGATAAATCTTCCTTTAAATTAAAAACACTACCTGTTTCAGGTGATGGGTGAAGGAAACAATCGAGTGGTAACATTGTCCCACCGAGCCCAAGTGCGTCGCTTTACTTCTGACTTGTTGAGAGTTCTAAAATCGAAAGCCAGCAAACAAGTAGCACTATCCGAATTTCCGAGTGTTTATGCCAGAGTAATAGGTAAACAAAGGAATACCATTTTTTCGTTTGCTAAAACATTCTATTACATAGAAGTGCAAATAATGGGAGTACTGTTCACAGCCAAACCATGGGATATTGTTGATTATGGAGTTTGCGAGATTAAAGATATTCTTAGCGAAGTGTCTGAAAATACTGTCGTCGTCACCACGATCAACGGCGGAGATAAAATGATAGCAATACCGAAACGAGAACAAACTGCGGAAGAGGTTGAACGAACAAAACAATTCGCTGTAGAGGTAGAATATTAATGACCAAACAGCAGATCTTTATGCAAAATAAAAATAATCTTCTAGTTTTGTCATAACTGCATAAATTGCGTAATCTAGTTGAAACTGTGCTAAATTACAGAGATAACCGTATTATAATCGAAATATATCGATCCTTTGCACAGGTTGTGGAATTATTACGACACGCACCACATTGTAGGATGCAGTTTAATAAATTTGTGCCCTCGTATCATCACCATTTTGGCCATCAGTGTCGTGTGTCCGATTACGGTTTTACCAAATTGATTGAGCTGTTCGAGGCCATACCAGACGTAGTCAAGATAGAAGATAACAACTCTGGAGAACGACAGATCTCCCTGACGGAAAAGGAAGGTGTCCGCGTACTTTCCGAACAAATGTCAAAACTGATCGTACGATCAAAAGGTTGTCTTAGTATCTCCAACATACCACAATGTTTTCTCAGGCAGTTTGGTTACGCGCTAAAACCAGAATTGTTCGATTGCGCATCTATCCAGCAACTTATGCAGAAACTCGGAGATACAGTGAAGGTAGATTTCGACTCAAGATCAAAACGCAAAAGAATTTGCTTTGAATTTACGTCAAGTAACAACACATCAATTTCCAGGTGGTGTATTTGGCGACTGGTCCAGTAGTTATGATGATAGATAAGTCTCATTTGCAACAATTAACTTTACAATGCCGTCGGGTATTGATGGAGAAACCTGAACACAGAACGACGCTCAAAGAGTTCCAACAATTGTACAGCCAGTATTATTTGAAGCTATGCAACATGGACGAAGTGAAACAAAGTCTGTCGAACGTTGTCCGGGTAAGTCTCGGAACAGATGGTACTACAAGGAATTTCAAAATGATCAGTTCACACAACTGGAATTACGATTTCAGTTTACAACGGTAAATAACGAGGAACATATAGAGCTTACTCCATTACATTGTTTCGCTTGTGACTTATACCGTGTTATGATGAATTATGGCGGAACATTGAGACTTCCACAATTCGAGAATGCATATTTGGCAACTACAGGTTGTGCCTGTAAGCCTGCAAAATACGGGTTTTCAACGGTGTTCGCACTTCTGCAAGCCTTGTCTTGTACAGTCACGATACAGTTAACGCACCGTAAGAAAACAATTTTACACCTAAACAAGAAACTTGCTGGTAAATGACTTGTATAACACGATTGTTGAAATTATTAAATCATTTATATTTTAAATGATAGATTTTCTTTTCTCGGTAGCTGTTGGTATACCATTGCCACCCGCTTCCACGTCAGTATCGTCGTCGTATCGTGATACGGATTCCAGCAACGAATCGTTTGAAAGCGATTCCTCATCCCATGTCAACGTTTCCACCAATCCATTATCCTGTTCATTAAAATGGACAGGACAAAATACCGAAATCCAGATTCCTTGGAAGCAATCCAATGAAACTGCTCTTTGGCCCAAGGAATCTGACACGTATTGGAAGACGTCGACGTCGTCAAAAGATCAATTGATTGATTGGTCGTTGCAAGAGAGTGGAAGTGAAATCTTTCTTAAAAGCTTGATGCGTACTCCTATCGTATCATCCACTTTTCCACCACCGCCACCAAAACCAGATTCTCCGCCTGAGGTATTGTTTGAGCATCCATTTTTCTTTGTTCATACAATGCTATTTGAAATTACAATAAAATTTTCTTGAATCGTAGGAGCACAAAGACCGGTGGGAATCTTCAGTGTGGACAACTCCTACCAAATTCGCGTATCCACAGGATGAACATACCAATGTACAAGTGAGTAAATATTTCTTGACGGCGTATTAAGGATTAATATATTTCATTTAACTAATATTTATGTTTATGTAGGTTCCTCCACTAACCTTACCTCCCTCTTGGAGTCAAATTGTGTCCGGTGATAGCGCATCTAACTTGCTTTCACCAACAAAAAATTTGCTACCGGCTGCTGCGAATCCTTTGAATCCACGCACATCCCCTTACTTTTCCTCGAAACGCAACTTGGTTGTGGCTCCTCATCCTTCCGAGCTGCCACTACCTTCGTTATCGTTAACTCCAAAGAAGAACGTGTTAACAGAAAACATTACAAACACACAAATTTTCGGGGATAAGCAAGAGAAACGTGTGAATAAATCAACAACAGATACAATTGCCTCCAAAAATTCTGACAACGATAGCAGCAACACGGAGATTGATGATACCGATAACGAGAAACAAATCACTCCCACGAAGCAATGTATGTAGTTGGCTAGCATTCAACTAGTTATTCTTTAAATAATCATTTGTATATCAATGTTCGTCTTTTGCAGTATTCACGGGGAAACGTCGCCTAGCTGCTCAGTTCAATCGACCCATCGAATCTTAAAGGATGACAAAAAGAGTTTGATTATGTACAAATATCGTTGTGTACGTTGAAAGCGATGAAGCCTGGCATCGAAGGCCATACACACACCACCGCTACCGCCAACACCATCATCGTCACCATCGGACATACACACCACACACACACACACAAAAGTATATACATTTCAACACCGTGAAGTGTTTATTGGGATTAATAAAGAAGAGATTTCTAGCATCTCGGTATGCTGTAACACAACGGGCTCAAATACCTATACACCGTTTCCAGAATGGTAGGTACCCCTCCTCATTTCTATTCAAAATATAATGCTAGCGATACGTATATAATATATATATATTACTAGCATTATATATATAGATATATATATATATATGGATTTGATACATACGCGACAAAGAGCAGAATTTATTTTCAAGAAGGATGAAAAAAATGTATGTATGTATAATATATATATGTATGTATGTATGTATGTATGTATATATAATAATACCTATGTACTAAGTAGCTATGATTTCTGATTTGAAAAATATGAATAAGTGTGCAGCGTTTATACCGAGTGATATGTATCTATTATAATGTGTACAAAAGTTCATGTAGCATTTTTCATACTGTGATATAGAATAGAAAGGGAGAATGCAAATGATACATGAATACATTGAGGGTTAACTTAAAATTGGCAATAATTCTGCATATTTTATAGGTTTGGGCCAACTTAATACTACGCCGATATTAATAATAATTTCAGCAATAGTTACGAAAGAATTGTCCGTGAGAGAAGCATACGGTCATTACAAGTAATATAATATTTCATGCAGTCGGTCATTTTTGTTTAGCGAAACTTTGTTTGTCTCAATGAAAGCACAGTAAGCCCAATCCTATTAATTACTGTAAATTATTGTCCTAAGGAATGATTTACATCTAGCGAGTCAAGACATACTGATTAAATTGCCATGTCTGGACACAATGTCGTTATCAATTACAAAACCGAATACAATTAATTTCAATCGGTCAATCGTTCATCCTATATATTCATTTATACAATGATTTTTCCTATTTATGTCAATAGATTCTCATCATTATTATCTGTTTGTTTTTATATAGTACACGTAACTTTTTAAAATTGTATTACAAATGAATGTATTTTGAATATTTTAATGATAATTAGAAGACTTTATGTAATACTTAGAAACGTCATACTATCTCATGGTGTACGCGAAAGTAATTTTAAAATGAAGGAAATATAAATACACTTCCGCAGTCACTGCCAAAAAGCTTAGCCACAAGAATCGATAAAATCGGACTTTCACGAACTCGAATTGAGAGTAATTCCTTGAAAAGAATATAATACGGTGACAACTAATAAAAAAAATGTTTTATCAAGAATAAGACAAAACGCAAGACTCTGTAGACTGAATGGTATTGATCAGATCGCAAAGCATTTACTTTTAAACGATGGTACTACTTTATTAGAATATTTTGTGCTTTCAGTGTCGATTGAATACATTGGGAAGGAAAAAATAATAACATTGAGATTCAGTGTGTTGCAACAATACATTACTAGTAGATTTCCACGCATAACGCGAAATACTAACAGGAATAATTGCTCTCTAGTAGTTACACGTAAATGATTTTGTTGATCTCATGATTTATTTTAATTATTAAGAAATTTTTTAATTAAAATCTAAGTATATGTACAGTTTTGCAGCCATAAGGAAGTCGAAATCGTTTACTGCAAGCGAAAGGTACAAAAATTGCCACTGTATCATCGTAATTCGGTTTAGTTGCATTGCTTGAAAATGAAAAAAAGAATAAAAAGTAAAAAAGAGTAACACATGCGATATATCAATCAATTTCATAATATTAAAATTTACGATTCGTTGACCGACAATCATGTATTAGTATTTTTACGAGACTTCTTGGTTTCCTGCGATCTTTAATCGGTCTCTATTAATTTGTACGTATTATACGAAATACTTTTTTTACGTGTTATATATTTATTACATAAGAATTAATTCTATTGTATTTTATATTTACACGAAAGGTGATGATAATTTTTATTTAATTGTTTCTCAAATCAAATGAATCTGACAATTTCGATTTTCCATTAGTCATAAGGAATGTTTTTTATATTCATTTAATTTATTTTTTTTAAATTTGTAATATTACTCCACTTATGTTTGTGTAAGTAACTATTGTGTCATGCGTCTCTATTTGGTAGTAACATTCCGGCTAATAGGAAATTAAATTGGTCTGTATGCAGGAAATGTCAAAATACATAAAGCTTTGTAAAGAAACAATTGTATCAAAAAGTTTTATTGTAATAACGAACGTAAACAAAATTGTAAAATGGAATCTTCGATGGAATCAATGGAATCTTCTAATCAAGTATTTAATAAAATAATTTGTTATACATGTACAATAAATACGTATGTTTTTATACGTTGTTACAATAGGAAACAAATAAAAGAAAAGAATTAACAGGACACTCGTAAATTGATAAATTACAGTAAACGTTAACTACAAAAAAAAAAATGAAAACTAGAGCTTTGTAGACTTTGGATTAATTTATTTGGCTCCTTTTACAGAGTTGCTATACAATGATGTAAACGTAGAGTTTATCTCCAAATATGCTATACGTGTTACATCAAATAATTATCTACAAAACTTAACATTATTAAGCAGAAACAGCTTCAGACTTCATACCACTTCCAACAGGTCCGTGTCTTCTTTCCCAAACCATGCGATGCTTTTGTTTCATGAATGCTTGGATCACGTTACACTTGTAATGCAGGTCTCCATCTGTGTTTAAAAAACCATTGATATTAAACATTATGTACAGTACTCGTTAAACGTGTACTTAATAATACATTATAAAACCTTACATTTTATAAAATAGTTTGTGGCATTGTCGTCGTATGTTTTTTTCAAATGGCTGCAGAGTTCATTTTTGTCTTCAAAATTCTCCCATGCACAGTGCTCGTACCGATCTCTTAATATACTCACAATGAACTCGTCGACCAATCTAAAAGAACATTTTTCTATGTAAGCTACATTTTGTAGTTTTTTTATTTAGGGTGAAAGATACCCACACCTTTTCTTTGACTGTTTGAATGCTTAGTGAAAGAATTGCAAAAGTGAAACAATAATTTGTTTCCAAATCAGAAACCCTTATTTGTTAATTTGTGATCTTAGAAGATCTGTATAATGACTTATAACAATTTATTTGGATAAACGGGTGATATTAGCTTAAAGAAAAAATGAAATTACTTATCACGCTGAAATTGACTATTTGCCTCAAAGTAACAACCCATGTCGTGTTCGTAACATGTATCAATCGTTGGAACTCTACGGAATTGTTGATGGTACCATGGATATTTCTTCTGATTAGGCTCTACTAATTTTTCTGTCAATCATAACGGATTTATTTAGTCGTTATTTTTTTCTGCATCTATTATAATAATAACATAACCAAATGTTTGATTAGATAATACCTCGCACATACGTGACTGGTGCATCCACTATATTAAATAACGTATGTATAAATCGGACGAATGTATTCGGTTCTTCTTCCATTTTACTATGGTCGACCTATATGAAAAACAGTGGAAAAAATGATCGAATCTATCCAAAAAGATTTGATTCGATGTCACAGACAAAGAACCAGGGTGTCTAGAAGCACCTTGCGCTAACTTGCGGTGGATACCATCTGATAGATTCTGGTATTATGTACATATGTACATGCGACGCTACGATATGTATTACATATGATTTTGAACTTTCAACTAGAATTACAGTTGATAAGTACCATTCGGATATTTACAGACACGCTTGCACTGTTAATCGTTGAGTTACAGTGGCAGTGCAAGACATTTTTCATTTGTTAATCTTCCAGTATAGATCGAAATTGTATTGTACATAAATTAAAATGTACATACATATGCAAACATACATATTTACATACATACTAGAATCAGTATGTAATACTAAATTTTAAAAAATAGGTAGAGCTAGAAGATTCGTAAAATTCCGTACATTTACTTGTGAAAAATACATAAATCTCCCGACTTTTGAATAAACATAGAATAATTTTGTATTAATGATTTCACATGAAATCATTGATCAAACTGTGAAATTGCTACTATCTCTCCCAGTTCGACGAGTGTTGGATATGATATAAAATTAAACATTTTGAATAACTTTTTCCTACAATCTTGTTACTACATACATGTGCAAACACACGCGATGCATATACACATATATACGCGTAGGGAGCCCAAATGCAACTCTCGAATGGAGCCAACTAATGGCGTAGTTGACGACACACTGCCAACCACTATGCATGTAAACCGAAGTTGGCTGGGAAAATATCCCTAGAACTATCGACGTTCCAGCAAGCCATCGAGGCTCGACGTCACATTCCTGGATACAAGCGTGATGTACGCACGTCTAATAAACAATAATAAACTCCCGATCGTCGCGTGTAGGAAAATGCAGTAATGGAATATATTCCTGCACGTTTTCTTTACTCTCTAAGCTGGCTCGCACATCCCCACCATTTTACTGCGCATCCAATCCACAATGTATCCTGCCTCAGCAGCGAATCATCAGCCAATCAGAGCAAGAAAAATTTCTAAACGAACCAAGCTGCGGCCTAGAGGTGTACAAGAGTAGGACCCATTACTGTATGTACCTACAACCAATGTCCTTATATCCTATCTCTAAATCCTGCCAAACCTGTAACACGTTAAAATTTCAATCTCCTTAAATCTAGGTACTTTCTTTTCGTTGTATTGTAAGCCTGGCTTGTTCTGCGGCTATAAAAGCGATTCTAACGGAAACGATCTTCCATTTTCATCTTTGCAAACGAAATGGTGAGTACGTTCATAGCATCTTTCGAAATTTTCAATGTCAAGATTGAAAGCGAATTTGTTTTGTCAAATATTGTGTAATATTGGGGCCTTTACCCCGGCTAGTTTCTAATTTGTATTGAATTAATAATAATTTGTATTGAATAATTTTATAAACGCGATACATACGACTAAGTTGACCACGTGTTCAAGTTTCTTATTTCCTGTATAATGATGATTCTAGATGTGTACAGTTTATGGTTTTAACTGAATAACCATGAGGATAATTCTAGGGCGGTCTGATCTCTAAATAATTAAAATATTTTGTTTGATTCGCTTATTTCGCAGTCTTAACGTAAGATTTTCTTTTATTGTAAAGTCGCACAGGAAGTTCAGCGCCCCCCGGCATGGGTCTATGGGATTCTACCCCAAGAAGAGATCTCAGCGTCATCGTGGCAAAGTGAAGGCCTTTCCAAAAGATGATCCGAGCAAACCGGTACATTTGACCGCGTTCGTTGGCTACAAGGCCGGTATGACCCACGTGGTCAGGGAAGCTGATCGTCCAGGATCGAGTGAGCGACCATTTCATAAACAATTAGTTTTACGTTATCGCACCTTGAGTAGTACTTCAAATTTGAAGTAGTCGACACGGTGGCCTTAGTCCGATAGATGCAGAAATGCGTTGGTCGACTTTGGTCGTGGTCCAAGAGCTGCTTGATGTTGTGCAGTACGGTCTTTACCACAGTGTCGAAAATCAGCTCTATGCTCTGCTTATGCAGATAGCAAAGAGGCACGACATATTCCATAATCTCTTGATAACCCATTGGGTGATGATCATTGAGACAAACCATGTCTGGCACAGCTATTTGATCTTCGTAAATAAAGTGTTACTTCTTTTACGACCAACGTGTTGCGACATTAATGTGTCTACTAATTTCAGAGGTTAACAAAAAGGAAATTGTAGAAGCCGTTACAGTCCTCGAGACACCACCGATGATCGTGGTCGGTGTAGTCGGCTATATAGAAACTCCACACGGCCTGCGCGCTCTTACCACAGTTTGGGCAGAACATCTTTCCGAAGGCTGTCGTAGGAGGTTCTACAAAAATTGGTAAGACATTAGTTTCAGGTTCTATGTTGCGATGTCTATGCCATCCTAACGCCATTGTTCAATAAATACTAAAACAATCCGAAATCAGCTCTCCGCTCGTCTTGACGAGAGCAAGCTTTTGAATTTGACTGTGCAAAGATGCATTCTTTGAAAAGTTGATTCAAAAATTGTGTACAGTCTCCGCTCTATACGAAGAGGCTGACACGTTACAGATTGGTACCAATGTAGACGTAAAGAAAGAAAGAAAGACAGCCATTACGGTTACTTTTCTACAGGTACAAGAGCAAGAAGAAGGCATTTACAAAGGCTTCCAAGAAATGGCAGGATGATCTTGGTCGCAAATCCATTGAGAACGACTTGAGCAAGATTATTAAGTATTGCAAAGTTGTAAGAGTTATTGCTCACACACAGGTATTTTTGAAAACTGATCGTTATTTTCAATTTCGGTGTACATAGAATTGTGTTCGATGTCTAATAACGTGTTTTTTGACCGCGAATAGATGAGATTGTTGAAACAACGCCAGAAAAAAGCTCATATTATGGAGATTCAACTCAATGGAGGAACTATCGAACAGAAAGTTCAATGGGCTCGTGAACATCTAGAGAAGCCTGTGCCGATTAGCAGTGTTTTTGCTTCAGATGAAATGATAGACGTGATCGGTGTTACGAAAGGGAAGGGGTACAAAGGTTGGTTTAAACGATCGTTATTGAGAAATTTTGTAATCCTAGTTCTGGACTATATGATGAGAACACGAAATGTGTATTTGTCTGAATAGATTGAAGATAATATTCGTGCTGCCTTCCTACTGAAGTCCTTTACTACAAGCAATTGCTAACCTCTGTTATAGCAACTTCTTTTCTTTTCTACACGATAGGTCTAAGAAACATGATTTTATGATTCCAGGTGTTACATCGCGTTGGCATACAAAGAAACTACCACGCAAAACGCACAAAGGATTGCGGAAAGTCGCTTGTATCGGTGCTTGGCATCCAAGCCGTGTATCGTTCACTGTTGCGCGGGCTGGTCAAAAAGGATATCATCATCGTACAGAGATGAATAAAAAGATATACAGAATCGGTCAAGGGATTCATACCAAGGATGGCAAGGTATATGCTCATATTATTCCGAAGATTTGCCTTGTCCCTATGTTATTCTTCTTTACGAAGATTAATAATCCGATACAAGGCGAATAGAAACGTTATGCAGTCATAGTGCCTAAAGACGTATGCACTTGTTACGTTTTAGGTCTCCAAAGCATAAGACATTAATTTATTTTACTTACCGTGTATGAAGTGTTGAAAGTTTAAAAAACCGTCCTTTAATTTATTTTAGATTGTAAAGAACAATGCTTCTACAGAGTACGATCGTACTGAAAAGACGATTACCCCTATGGGCGGTTTTCCTCATTATGGCGAAGTCAACAATGACTTTGTTATGATCAAAGGCTGCTGCATGGGACCAAAAAAACGTGTAATTACTCTGCGCAAGGTAACCGATCGTAAATGTTGTTAAAAGATTCTCTATTGCTAGTTCATTGTGATGAGAATTAGAGCCTATACACATGATCTATCAGTGATATTTAATGATAGGACTGACAGATAATACAATATGCTATAAATTTATACATTTCAAAGCTATTGGTATTGAAAGAGTATATTGTTGCAGTCTTTGTTGGTGCATACTAAGCGATCCGCATTGGAGAAAATCAATCTTAAATTCATCGACACCAGCTCCAAATTTGGACATGGACGTTTCCAGACCGCTGCTGACAAAGCTTCTTTCATGGGTCAACTTAAGAAAGACCGTATCCGTGAAGAACAGGCTAAAGCTACAACCTCTGCGCCAACGGCTGCAGCTGCACAGTAAATATTTCCTGCTGTGTATAGTAAAGAATAAAATTCTTTGGAAAGCGTATCGTAAAACTTTTAATGTTCCCTTCTACACGATGTAATAGGCATAAAGAACTGATCGTTGGTAATCGAGCAGGTGCTACAGCTCTTTTGTTTTATTTCTCCCTCGTGTCGATCTGAACGTGAACTCTGTTGTGGAGACACAGTGCTCTTATTACTGGAAGTTCACTTTTAATCAATTCCATAGGATAGGCCTGCTAATAATAAGATAATTTATGATCGCCCGTACAATTTTTCATTTTCATTTTTGAAGTATGCGGAATTAACTTCTAGTAATCATATTCCCAAGCAATTTCGGCGCCTAGTTAATTTGTAATTCGAAAGGTTATTTTTTTATCCTAATGCAATGAGCAGTTCAGGAGTCTTTACGTAAACATAAAATAACTAGTAATGTAACGTAAAAGTAGGCTTAATATGCTAAATTAGTTATAGCGTGCGTAACAAGGTGGCAGATACTCCTGATTATTCCTTGCGATATATACACTATAATATATTATTATTATACGCCTTGGCTGCACTTTAGCATAACTAAGCATTGTCGTTATGGTTTGGTCGCACGAGTGCGAGGGGACTCCAATGCTAGGTACAATTGTTCGTGTATAGTAGGTACTTTAAAACTTATATCCTTAGACTTTAGATTATGGTGTAAGGCCTAAGGTAGATACAATTGGGTACGTATATCGTATATTAAGTGATGGGGGGGATAGATAGATTCCTACAAGTTAAGACATGGTATGGTCAATGGTACATATATAATACACGATGTAGCCTTGCAGACTGTAGATGTACGTGTAGTCTTGTAGATGTGCATGTATAGATTTCAAGCAACAAAGAAGGGGTTAAACGTCCGATCACTTAACGCGCATGCGCTATCGTGAATCTATGATTACTGGACGGACGATCGCCAGTCCAGTCATCAATTGGTGATCTGTCATTTGCTTATTCTCCTGTTTACGCGATTCTTTGTTCGTGTTTCGAAAGAGAACTGATTGATATTTTTCTTCAAAATAGTTTCCATTCGAAATAATACCGAATAATTCGACTTAAAACGGTCGATACATAGAAACAAAAAAACGAAGAACGTAGAAGCGAAGCAGGTTTGTGTATCTATCTGTTTTAAAAAACTGCGGATCTTGCCATTGCTTGCCATGACGACAGAAGAGAAGTTTCACGCGGCTGTTAATGTGATCCGGAGTCTGCCAAAAAATGGTAAACTTTTCAGTCAATTAGTCGAAATTGTTTTAATCGGACGTTTAACTGTGTCAACGTAAACTACGCAATCTGTTTTCTTCAAAAGTTTCATCTCCGTCGCTCTCTTTCCCCGTGTTTAGAATGCAGAACACACTTGTTACTAGCCTCATCTGAGTATTATGTATACAGCTAGGAACTTGATCAATTTTTCTTCTCAGTAATATGTTTTATGTGCACACCAGATTTGTTCAATTAATTTCTTTGTTCTGTTAAATTGGTAATACATGAACGGAAAATGCATAAAAATACTTGTTTTACATACTGCAATGACAATCGGATCGCAACGCCAACCAATCGTACAAAGTTCACGCCTGACTTGACAAAATATTTATCTTTTATATGCATCTTTTCATTTAAATTTATTGCGATAGAATATGTTTGTTTCGTTCGAATTTTTTTCTCATTTTTCATAATTATGCGTTTCTTTCACGATACCGGTACAAGATTTACATTATATAAACGCAACAAATAACAAACGATTATGATAACGATAAATTAACATTGTGAGCAAAAAATTTCTAGTACATTTTATTGTCAATTTAGGGTACGCATTGAAGGCCACTAGACCCTAAATTCACTAACCAAATTTATTTCTATTTTCTTTGTAATTGCTATTCCTGGACTTGTGTATTACAGGTGTTTCCTATAAAGAATTTGTTTCTGTCAAATTACTTTGTTGTTTTACATTGTGTTTGCTGTAATACTATCACTGACTATTATTAAATTCATAAATTTAAACTATTAGAACAATCAAATAGTTAAATCACTTGTGTTTCTTCTCATTATATTTCAGGAGCGTATCAACCTAGCAACGAAGTTATGCTACGTTTTTATGCATACTATAAACAAGCAACAGAAGGACCATGCCAACAACCAAAGCCTGCATTCTGGGATTTAGTCAAAAAAGCTAAGTGGGATGCTTGGACTCGATTGGGTAATATGAGTACAACAGAAGCTATGAATAATTATGTAGAAGAATTGAAAAAGGTTGATTTAAAAAAAAAATATATACATATATATATATATATATATATATTGTATATACGTATATATATGTGTACACATATAATTGACTATAATTTAATATAACAATTTACTAACAATGTTTAATATTGATTTACACGTTGCATTAGATCGTGGAGACCATGTCTTATACGGATAAAGTGGCCAATTTTCTGGGTAGTTTGGACACATTTTACGAGAGTGTTCCACAGGAGGACTTGGAGCTACTTGTTGGCCCTGTTTTAGAGCGGATGCGTTCGCAACCTGGTTCACCATTATCTGGTTCACCCTTGGGTTGGTATTTATGAACATTGATAATACAAGCATTGCTTTTACTTAAGGCTCTGGTAACCAATAAATGGACATTCTGTTAAACCGTATATCGGAAGACTATAATAAACGTATGTGGCACAGCATCCAGAGAGACATCGCCGCACAGGGTTTGCAACAATATGACTCGGCACATCGCGAGTAGTTTAGAGACTAGTCCAGCCAGTAGTAACAGTGCAAGTCCATTACCACCGGATACTGACGGCGAGGAGGAAGAATTCATAGATACCGTCGAAGTAAGTTGTTCATATTAAAGACATGAAGGAAAGCATCTGACATCAGAGTAAAAGATTGTTTCATTTTGAGTTTATATAATGAGCTTTTATTTTTTCCATACAGACTGCTCCGGAGCGATCGCAAAAGGACACAATGAAAACTTCTACTTCGAGCCAGAAAATATCGACAGGAATAAACGTTAGCAACGACGCAGTTAACGAGCTGGTCGTTTCAAAGGAGAATTCTTTGGAGTTGACTAATGGATACACCAATATAAGTGGTTACATGGAGACAGTAGTAGAAAGTAAACAAGAGAGAAGCAGACAAAGGAATAAACGAGATGAAAAGTCAAATGTTGATTTTTTTAATCAAATAGCCACAACTATGCAAAATTTACAAAGGGACTTGGACAGAATAACAGCTAGAGTACGTAGCTTAGAAGGTCAAGCATTACATGCGTTAGCGCCGCAAATCGTAAGTTTACCTTTAATGGCCATTTCCAATCTTCAGATTGTTTACATTAGATTTTATTTCTTTTCGCATCCAGTTACTTAACGACCTATTGCATTTTAGAGACAGCCTACGACAAGTCCATATTCAAAATGGTGGCCTTTACCGGAATGTTCTCCGCGATTATTCGCTATATTAATTCTGTGGCCGTTTATAGCACAATTTTTAATTCTATTCGCGCAACGCTATCGTCAGCGGAGACTGTGATCTAACTGTTGTTGTTTTGTTTAAAACTTATTTCACTACTTATCATTCAGTAACATCAAACACAAACAACACGAAGATTTGTAGGTACGGATGTATAGAAGCATCTTTTTAAGAACCGCAAATTCGAACGTGAACTTTGTAGTTCCTTCGTGTAACCTGCGGGAATCAATCACAAAGTGATCCCTTTATCGTGTAGATAAATGTTTCAGTAAAGTAACCGATTATGTAAAATTTTCGAATTCCATAAATTGCTCGCATACATTTCTACGTGTAGCAATCTGTACAGAAAGATTTATTTATTTTAAAAGTCAATAATTAGGGAGGGAGGGGGGCAGGGGATTAGTTAGTCGTTGAGTATGTTTATAATATTCGGAACAGGTAAATTAATCTGGTACCTAAGGTGACTTACATGTATGATAAATAAATATATGTATTCATATATTGTAATATAGATGCGAAGGTTATATACAAATTTTATATTGTGAATTCAGGTTAAAGGTATAAAATAGAATTTATTAAAATGTGCAATCTTAAGAAAAACAAAAAAAGAAGGGAAGAGTGAGGAAAACCAAACTGTAATTTATTTGGAACGGTTCTGTTACTGTTCTTTATTATACAGTGATATCCCCGTTTTCGATTATTTTCATATAATATTAAGTTTAAGATTAAGTATAAGATGAAATTTATGTACAGACATTGTATAAAAATATACAATTTTCAATTATATGTTTTAATAATGGCTATTATTCGTCATTATTTTTTAGCGACAACCAATCGATCAAGATTAATTGGTAACATTGATAATTACAATGACATTAATCTTTTCAAAAGCTCAATACATAGATGCGCGCGCGCGTGTGCGAATGTGTGTATTTCTTTTTGTACCGTGTTACAACGAGCTGATTAAATGTATTATCCTATACGTATGCTTTTTATAGTTCGAGAAATCACTCTGGCCCCTGCACTCGTGTAATGGTAAAACAATGTTATTGACGACTATATTTGAAACGCGTATCTGACGATGTTACATAAATTAATGAATCGGTTCATGTAATTACGATATTGTCATTGCTAATTCGTTGTGTTTAAACCTGACCATCCCCACTGGCAGTACACATGTAATCCTATCAAGTCAGCGTTCTATATAATTCTTGGAGTGATAAGGGTTAATATTACATGCAGTGCATTGCATGATAATTTATCGCAATTGAAAGTCAAATATAAATTATATTGTATGTAACAGACATGTGTATATGTAAATACGACGCGCGCGCGTATGTGTGTAATACGTGTATTATGTACATATTTGCATGAGTGTGGTAAACCAATTTTGAAAAAGATTTTTCAGATGAGCACCACTGTCCAAGTGAATAACCCTAATCCGGACCCGGACACCGCGATAATGGTAGGGAAATCGACATTGATGACAATAAAACATCCGATTAAATTTCGCAACAGTTCGGTTTTTAAAAGGTCGGATGATTGTGTTTTGAACATAATATCGCATACATACGTAGTCTCTAACACATTTTAGTCGTGTCGAGCGAGACATGTGTTAACGTTAACGGCTATGCGTGCAGTGTACTATGTATGTTAGTTGTTAGACTTATAAGATGTTGGGTTTGTTGCAGTATTCCACAGGTTGCAGTAATCAACAGATCGATGTCTAATATAATTTCCACGTGAAACCTCTTTTCAGAGGCTCAAAGGTGTAAAAGAAATTCACAAAAAATGTCAAGCATAAATGGAAATCTGCTGATTATAATCCTGGCATTATTGATCTCGAATTTCTCACAGGCAGAAGACAAAGATGCGGGGACTATTATTTTTGCTAATATCGTAAGTTCAGATTCTGTCATTTATCTTAATATTATATGCAGCGAAGAATAATAACAATTTATATACTCATCATACGTCAATGAAAACTGAATGTTAAAGTAGTTTCATGTACGTGTAAATATTTCCATGACAGATAATTAGAAACATCTGTAGATTGAATGACTGAAAATGTACACACCCATAGAAAGTTCTACATTTGCATGCTTGCTTTCATCTATTTATATATGTGACTTTATGAAACGAATGATAAGATTTTTTGGCACTATGTAACTCTTACGTTTATATTTAGCATTATATTTATTTTTTAGCTGTATAGACATGGAGATAGGACACCTACAAGATCTTATCCCAATGATCCATATAATAATGAGAGCCTTTGGCCAGTACCATATGGTCAGTTAACTAATGTAAGTAGTTAGCCATTATACATATATTTTAACAATAATGAATCAGATTCTTAGTTTCTTAGCATCCCTTTTTCTTCATATATTATTTAAAAAGCAAACTAAGCTATGTAGACATACTCTGTGTATGAAAAATGTAGACAGTACCAGCGATTGTATATAAAATATTCTAAGACCCTTCTATGTTCTGTGGTAACCTTTAAGTACCTACTAATATATTTATTATGTGGTATACAGCGTGGAAAACATCAGCATTTACAGCTTGGTCGTTGGCTTCGCAAACGCTATTCACATCTTCTGAGCAACTTCTATTCTCCATATGATATCTATATTCAAAGCACCGATGTAGATCGTACTTTAATGTCAGCAGAATCACATCTTGCTGGTCTATATCCGCCATATGGCAATCAAAAATGGGACAGTATTCAATGGATGCCTATTCCAGTCCATACTATTCCCGAAGATGAGGACCATGTTTTGGCTGCCAAGAAGTATTGTCCAAAATATGATTACGAACTGGAAAAAGTCCTTAATTCTGCTGAAATGAAGCGTATAGATGAGGAGAATAAAAATTTATATGCATATTTAACAGAGAAAACAGGAAACAACATTTCCTCTCTTCGAACTGTGTTGCAACTTTACGACACTTTATTTATCGAGGTAATATTAGTATATTATATTCCTAGTGGGTTATCAGCATATTAAATTGATAGACTTTTTCCAGAATATCTATAATAAAACGCTACCAGAATGGACAAAGTCAGTATTTCCTGATAAACTGAAACCTATTGCTGACAAAAGTTTCACAATCGAGGCTTATAATCAAATTCTTCAAAGATTAAAATCAGGTGAATAAAATTCTTAAAGTGCAATTACAAGAGCTAAGAAATAAAAATGATATATATATATATATATATATATATATATATATATAT